>VSMD01039014.1:0-98774 GCA_008750895.1 Mirza zaza | reverse complement strand
AGCCTGTAATCCTAGCTCTTTGGGAGGCCGGAGTGGGCGGATCGTTTGAGCTCAGGAGTTCGAGACCAGCCTGAGCAAGAGCAAGACCCCATCTCTACTATAAACAGAAAGAAATTAATTGGCCAACTAAAATATATATAGAAAAAATTAGCCGGGCATGGTGGCACATGCCTGTAGTCCCAGCTACTTGGGAGGCTGAGGCAGCAGGATTGCTTGAGCCCAGGAGTTTGAGGTTGCTGTGAGCTAGGCTGACGCCACGGCACTCACTCTAGCCTGGGCAATAAAGTGAAACTCTGTCTCAAAAAAAAAAAAAAACCAATGACATTCTTCATAGAAATAGAAAAACAATCCAAAATATGGTTTCATATGAAACCACAGAAGACCCTGAATAGCCAAAGCAATCCTGAGCAAAAGGAAAAAAGCTGGAGGCATCACATTTCCTGATGTCAAAATATAATACAAAGGTATAATAACCCAACCAGAATAGTACTGGCATACAGACAGACACACATACCAATGGAACAAAATAAAGAACCCAGAAATAAATCCACATATAACTGGCATAAAGACAGACACACATACCAATGGAACAAAATAAAGAACTCAGAAATAAATCCACATATCAGCCAACTGATTTTCGACAAACATTCAGTAGGGAAAGGACAGTGTCTTCAATAAATCATGCTGGGGAAACTGGATATCCAATGCGGAAGAATAAAACTGGATCACTATCCCTTACCATATGGAAAAATCAAATCAAAATGGATTAGAGACTTAAATGTAAGACCTGAAACTACTAAAAGAAAACACTGGAGAAATGTTTCGGGCCATTGGTCTTGGCAAAGTTCTTTTGTGTAGGACCTCAAAAGAGTTGTCACTCTTTTCTGTGTGAGCTAAAAAAAACTTTATCTCATGGAGGTACAGAATAAAATGATGGTTATCAGGATAGGAAGGCTTGAGGATGAAGAGAAACTGGTTAATGAGTAAAAAAAAATATAATCAGATAGAAGGAAAAAATTCTAGTGTTCCACAGCACAGTAGGGTGGCTGTAATTAATAGCTTATTGTATATTTCAAAATAGGTAAAGGAGAAGATTTGAAATGCTCCCAACACAAAGAAATGATCAATGTTTGAAGTGAAAGATATTCTAATCACCCTGAATTGACAATTACACATTGTATGCACATATCAAAATATCACATGTACGCCATAAATATGTACAATTATTATGTATCAATTAAAAAAAAGTGCCTATTAAGTATTGAACATGTTTGCGTGCTTTCTCCGCCCAATGAGATTTTGTCATGGCTTTGTTGCATTTGTGAAGTTTCAATAAAGACCTTGTCATTTCTTTGAGGATTAGCTTCTCCTTTACAAGAGAACCAAAGCAGAATAGTCATTATTAGCAGATTAAAATAGCTGCTGGAAAGCCAAGATGTGGCAACTGAGACTTAGATTGGCTACAGTATATTTATTACTAGAACCCTTAACTTTTTCCCAGGAAGGCTGTTAGGTGCAAGTGGAATTAAGTGTCTTAACAAGAGCAAGATGAGTTCCTCCACTCCTTTAGGATCACTCAGTACAATTAAGAAGGCTCCAGAAGCAAAGAGATCATTATAGTTTCTGTTTCTACTACAGTTAGGCCTTTCCAAATGCCCAGTTGTAGGAATTTACCATAACCTACTCTAGTACTTTTATTAACAATGTCTAAGTTATTGTTCAAAACCAGTGTCCCTCAGAAACAGCTTAACTCTGGTAACAGTAATGAAGGCAATTTTACAGCTTCAGTCTACGTCAGAGATTGCCACCATATTTTATCTACTTGCATTCTCATTTTTCTATCTAGAGTCCTATTTTCTTGCCATTTGCCTCCCTTCCCAATCCCCAATCCTTTCATTTGTTCATACCTCTGATGACTCGCTCCCTTCCCTTCCTCCCTCCTTCTCTCCTCCCATTTCAGCTATGTGCTCAGCTCTGGTTTACTCTTTTATTCAATTAACAAACATATACCAGGCCCGATCATGTGGCCAACCGATATATAGCTGAATCTTCATTCTCATGCTGTCAGTCTCCTAGTGTGGATCTGTTTAGGCTACTGGCTGTTCCCCATCTCTGCCCCATCTGTCATCCACCAAGTCCTGCTCCTATGTACTTGGATACGAGCAAAAGTGGGAGCTGTGCTGGATAAAAGATTCATGAGCTGGGAAATTTGTAAATTTACAATATACATACCTTCCTAAGTAAAAGACCCTGAGGGCACAGAGACACCTAAAAACATTCCTATAAAAAGAAAATAAATTTGGAACTTGCTTATGGTGACTATCATACAATTAACATAACATTGATGACTGAAGAAAATGATAAGAAAATAAGAAAAATGGTTATAACTCACAGGACACTTTCATCTGCTGATTGCAAGGCTTACAGCCTTTAATTGCTATCATATAATAGTGTCACTCTTTCTTGTGAAGCAAGCTGGCCCATGGTACCAAACAAATACTGAAGCTATTAGGAGAGCAAGCAAGTTCCAGGGAATCCAGAGTTCATCTTTAAGTCCCTGACTCCCAATCTTGTATACTAAGAACAATCTATAGAAACTATATCTGAAAAGAAAAGCAAATCATACACAATGTCAAAGCCCTCCTCTGTGCCTTGAAAAATCAAAACACAGTAATACAAGAAGGAATGAAGCAAAAATAAGACAAAATTGAAGAACCTGTTTGATTTAGTCAGAGAAAACCTAAAACTTGACTTTCTATCAATAAAAGAATATAATACATTTTCATAGTTATTACATACAGTTACAGTTTCATGTTTAAAAAATTTTGTTTTTCCTTCTAGTAAGTTTTGGAAATTCTCCACCAATTTCTGGTCCAATAATTTAAACTACAATTTGTAAGTAAAAACCTACTGCCCACCCCTGCCATTCCAATGTGTGAAAACACAAATATTGTTTTGATGTTGATTCAATGACCAGCAGATGTTCTTTTTTCCAGAGTTATATTTATAATGTAATTAACTTCCAAAAAATAAGTTTGTGTCTTCTGAAACTGAGGAAAATACCAAATATAAATTATCTGGACAATAAACATAACCAATAAAGAACATGTGTTTTTTTAACAGTTTCTTATAAAATTTTAACAGTTTAAATAGGTCTTAAAACGTCACATATTCTTTTCTATCCAAGGCACAAATCTCCCTCACCATATTTCAAATGTATACCTGTTCAACTTCTGCCTGAACACTGCCCTCCCCCGTCACAGATAGGAAATCCTACTGCATCTAAGATAACTCATGCCAGTTTGCAATTTGCTTTCTTTCTTCCTATGAGAAGATGTTCAGAAATAAAGGAAACAAGATTTTGTACTACTTTATTAGCATTTGTTGAACCTGTGCGTGAAACTGTTAAAATGCAGTTCTGGATAAACTGGGACAGGAGCAGGCTGCTCAGGCTTTTAACATTAGGCTATGGTGATGAAAGAGATAGGACAGAGACAATAAATCCACTGCTGTAGTCTTTTAAAAATTTATTATAAAAATAATACATGCTCAGGGCAAAAAACAAAAACACTATTAAAAGGTCAAAGTGAAAATTTAAGTGCCAGGGCTTCCCACTCCTAATCACACCTCTTCAAAGGTAATCATTAATATATTTTTTGTATGCAGAACCAGCCTGAGCAACAGAGAGACCCCATCTCTATAAAAAAAAAATAGAAGAATTAGCCAGGTATAGTAGTGTGCACCTGTAGTCCTAGCTACTGGGAAGGCTGAGCCAGGAGGACTGATTCAGCCCAAGAGTTTGAGGTTGCAATGAGTTATAATGATGCCACTGCACTCTAGCTCCAACAACAGAGCAAGACCCTGTCTAAATTAAATTTTTTTGTGTATCAATTCAGATATTTTCTATGCTTATGTGGACATATCAGATTACATGTGTGTGTGTGTGTTTGTGTGTGTGTGTTTGTGTGTGTGTGTATCACACAAATAGGACCATGCTACACTATTTTGCAAACCTTTTCACTTAAAAATATATTGTGGCTACTTTCCACATTAGTAAACAGAGCTCTACCTTCTTTTTAACGGCTAATTCCATGATATAAATATACCATTATGTCTTTAAACAGTCTCATATTGACAGACATTTTAGGTTACTTTCACAGTGTTCTAACTGTTATACAAAGCCAAAATTTATCTTCTTGCATTTATAATAATTTCTGCTCTGGAATCATTTGAAATAAATCTAACCTTTCATATCATAGCTCTTTAAACATTTGAAAATAACCATCATATGGGGGCTGAGAAAACTTAGATAAGTTTTGGCCAGGCACAGTAGCTCACAACTGCACACCAGCCTGGGAGACAGAAGAAGAACAACAGTTTTGTGTTATAATACTCAAGAATCAGAAATCAATAGGTAAAAATAATTTCCCCAAATAAAAATGATTTGGCCAGGCATGGCCCATATCTATAAACCTAGCACTTTGGGAGGCTGAGGCGGGAAAACTCCCTGAGGCCAGGAGTCCAAGACTAGCCTGAGCAACATGGTAAGACTCTGTCTTGGCCGGGAGCAGTGGCTCACGCCTATAATCCTAGCACTCTGGGAGGCTGAGGTGGGAGGACCACTTGAACTTAGGAGTTCAAGACCAGCCTGAACAAGAGTGAGACCCCATCTCTACTAAAAATAGAAAAATTAGCCAGGTGTTATGGTGCATGCCTGTGGTCCTAACTACTCAGGAGGATCACTTGAGCCCAGGAGTTTGAGGTTGCTGTGAGCTAGACTCACGCCACGGTATTCAAGCCTAGGCAACAAAGTGAAAACTCTATCTCAAAAAAAAAAAAAAAAAAAAAAAAAAACTCTGTCTCAAAAACAATTTTATAAATAGCTAGGTGTGGTGGTGCATGCCTCCATTCCCAGCTACTCAGGAGAATGAGGCAGGAGAGTCGCTTTAGCCTGGGAGTTTGAAGCTGCAGTGAGCTGTACTCCAGCCTAAGATTAAGATACTGTTTTAAAAAAATTTTTTTTACATTTCTGAAAACACAAACAAGGACATGGATCATGATCTATGAAGCTGATGGAATATTATACAATGACTAGAAACAAAACTACAAGGCATCATGACAAATGTTATAATGTTAAGTGAAAGAAGACATGTTTCATATTAACTGAGATTATGAAACACGTCTATATATGGTAAGGAGAAAGAAACATTCAAATGAAATGTAGCTGGGATAGGGTGGTAAGAATACAGATCGTCATTTCCTGTCAAAATATCCTTTAAGCTTTTACAATTTGGTTTCTATAAAAAGTGGAAAAAAAAAGATAGCAAATAGGAAGATGAAGATGCTTGCTCTCAGTTTCAAGGCTCTCAAGGCCCCCTTTATTTTCTTCTCTGCTTATCTCAGAGGTATCAATTCTCAAGCATTGGGTCTTGAAATTCTTGACTATAAAACTACAATCAGCAAACAAAGCTTGAAATGTGTGACCACCCAGCAGAAAACAGAATGAAACTGAAAGGAAGCAATTAAAAGATCAAACAAGGAAAAGCAGGGACATTGAGGAAGAGCTCCAACTTGAACCATGTTCACACTATCCAGTGTTGCCATTCTTGTTCTATCTCCACATGATTAGAGAACTGGTATGAATTCCTGGATCATATTGTCAAAGTGAAATGGGGGTCCAAAAGGCCAAGGTAATGATTAAGAACTGGATACTAACGAAAGAAACAATCACACCCTCAGGCCAACCCAGAAGTTCCTATTTCAGGAATTTAAAGTCTCAAGCTCTGGTCACATTAGCAGTAAGTATTCTTCAAATTCATTATCATGTCTCCCAAAGAATTTCATACATTTATTTTATGAGCACTGATTAATTTACTGAATAAATCTATGTCACAATGAGCTTTTCGTTTTTTTAAGCCTCTCTTGTTAGGATACCCAAACATTTTACAAATTGTTGGCCTATGATGAATGCTGGACAAAGCACTGGAGAGTAAAAACACTAATTACATTATTGTGCTCTTTGTATATCTTTAGCACAAAAGGTTGTCTGTTTATTTACAATGCTGTAACATTGCCTTGGTCTGGAGAGTAGTGTATGTGCTCTAGCTTCTCAAATGTTAACTACTGACAAGTCACACTTGCAACTGGAAACTTACTCTGAAAAATAGGAGGAGAAATGTTTATGCTTGTAAGTTAGGAACAATCTGTAATGTTCATGTTCACATTTACAATGAGTCTGTGTAATCTTGTCTACTTTCTTGTCAACTGACCTACTTTCAAAATAAAGTTCCTTTTCTTGGCCACTCGTAAGAAACATTTTTATTAATAATTCGGTAAAAATCTAAAAAGTCAAGCTTATTAAATCTTCCCAACATCTTTCTGCTACTGGACTATTTATGACTGCTTACCATGTTTCAGTTGGGCCTTGAGATATAAGGGTGAAGAAGGCACCCTTGATCTTATGGGCGGGGGGAGGAAATATGCAATTATTATTTTTTAAAAAAGTCAATACCTAATCATCAACAGTATAACAGAATCAGGACTTTTAGCATACCCCAATATAGTAATGGCGGGATAAAATAAAATGAAACCTAAGAAGTTTAGGTGCTCGAAACCAATTATACAACAAATGTAAAATGCAAAATGCCTTGATTGATGGCAGCTTACATTAAAAAATATTTATAGATTTCAGTTGAGTACAACTCCATACAAGCACAAATGTCAACTATATGAAATGGCTGTTAAAAAGCTACCATATGTGGTTATCACTTCACGAATGTATACATATACCAAAAAAGATATACATCTTAAACACAATTTTTAATTGTCAACTATACCTTAATAAAGCTGGAGGGAGCTAACGTAAATTAAGAGAATGTTGTGTCCAGGTAAAAAAGGACAGTAATCCCACTGTCTCCATATCCAGAGTTACTTGTTTTGCTTTATGAGGCTCACTTGACAGGAACATCACAAAACCAGGGGTGTTGTACGTGTATATGCCCATCCTTTCCAGTGGACCAATGACAGTGAAGTATCTGTAAGTCATGTTATGCAAAAAGACTGAAGGAACTGAAGATATATGCCTTAAAAGGAGACTTGGAGGTGGATAGTAAAGGGAAGACTAGGCAGTATATAACACCTGTGGAGAATGCCTCTGAGCTGGTAAAAGAAGGCCCAACTATGCCCCACAGGAAAAAAAAAAAAAAACAGGCAATTTTTGGCCCAATATGAAGAACTTCAAATACCTTGGTCTTTCCAACAATGAGGTACCTTGAAAAGTGCTGAACTCTATGGTTAGAAGTAGTCAAGCAGAAACAGACAACTATTCATTAAGAAAATATAAACTCAATTCATATAGGGGGGATTTGAAAAAGATATCTAAAGCTCTTCCTATCTTGGAAAAGCTTGTGGCTATGCTGTTAGTTGCAGGCAAGAGTATTAAGTAGACAACACCCACCACAGCTACTTAAAGAGCAGTGGATGATCTCAAGAAGCAGAAAAGAGGCCAGGAATCACTACTGAACTTCACATAAAACCTAGAAGGTTTTGTGAGCTGCAGCTGATTGTTAGAAAAGGTACTAGGAGACCAATGATGGCCAGCCTACCTATGAGCCAGACAGCCAGCCTGACCACTACAAAAGAGCCCTCCTATTTCCACTGATGAATATGATATTGCACCAGTCTCAGAGATTCCAGCTTTTCCTTGCTGCCTTAAGTGAAAGGCAATATTTATGGTCCCCTTTCCTATAATACTCTCCCTATTTACTCCTTGTTTTCAGTGCACAGAGCATGCTCAAACTTTAAGAATCTGCAATGTTCTTTATTTGGGGAAGAGTACAAACTCAGCAGCACAGATGTTATTCCTATATAACAAGTTCATGGAATTTTTTTTGGGTTCCATATTGAAAAGGGAAGACTGGCCTGATTGGGTACATCTGTTTGGAAGGGCTTACAGAGGAAATCCTGAAAACCTAACTAGTCACTTCCCCACTCAAACTTCTAAATTGGGCTAGATTGAGCAAGGTTTTACCTGAGCCTTATATTTATAAGACATGTACAAATATGCTTATCATAAGTGAGCTACGACAGTCATTATCCTGAGATTCATGAAACCTGGAACATGATAACATTATGAAACTAGGAACAATTAAAATTTAGTTGTACAGCATCAGAGAAAATAAGCCTCAAATTATACATACATCCTGTGAACTCAGTTGGCAGTCTTAATTTTTATGTCAGGAACACTCCAATCAACCAACAAATATATATTGAAAGGCTACTATGAACAAGAACTCATATAAAGTTGAGTTCACCATGGCCTCCCTACAATATGACTATAACTGATAATAGCCATGGTCAGCGTATAATAAAACTTGAATAACATTTAATGGCTCTTATATAATTCTATATATTTTAGGAAATAAGACTCAAATTCCCTTAATAGTACCTTCAATAGTGGTGCTTGAATTTGGAGCCATGCTTCAGTCATTCACATAAAAGTAGCAAACTGAAGGAATCATAGAGGAATTTCTACTAATGTCAAACAATGAAACTAGCTCTGAAGGAGTTCATCTTCTGAGAGTTGTCCTACAGATGCAACCTCACTTAGGGTTAGTAACACTTGCTTAGTCAAAACATTTTTCTGGAAGCCAGTGAAATACTTTAAAAATTAGAACTTTAGGTAAAAACAGACTTTTTAAAAACTATAAATTTGATTTTTAAAAATCACCAAAGGCCACGCCTGTAATCCTAGCACTCTGGGAGGCCGAGGCAGGCGGATTGCTTGAGGTCAGGAGTTCGAAACCAGCCTAACTAAGCAAGAGCGAGACCCTGTCTCTACTATAAATAGAAAGAAATTAATTGGCCAACTAATATATATAGAAAAAATTAGCTGGGCATGGTGGCACATCCCTGTAGTCCCAGCTACTCAGGAGGCTGAGGCAGTAGGATTGCTTGAGCCCAGGAGTGTGAGGTTGCTGTGAGCTAGGCTGACGCCACGGCACTCACTCTAGCCTGGGCAATAAAGTGAGACTCTGTCTCAAAAAAAAAAAAAATCACCAAAGGTCATAGATTATTACAATCATATGGATAGCTTTTGAAAATTGAGAACAATGGATAAAATGACAGTGTTGTGATATTTCAGAATGTGTGTATTTTAGTATGTCTTTAAAATGGATAGTCTCAATGTAGTAAAACACAGCTTGCAAATTACCAACTTTTCTGCCTTTATTTTGGTATATGTAAAGAAATGAGAAAAGAATGAATGAATTACCAAAAAGCAAATTCCCCATACCATGTGTATTTGAGGCAGGTGAAAGCATTTGAAGGTTGCTCTGTGGACACAGTGATGGCATCACAGATCTCCAATCAATCAATTCAACTGCCCTCCCAGGAACCAGAAGCAAGTTGTTCTTTGGTTGACAATGTTTATTTACCTATCCAGCAAGCAGGGGAGATATGTGGTCTGGTAAGGAATCTAAACCAGACAAGAAAATGTGTATATTTTAGGGCCTCCAGCTAAGCTATATGCTAAGTAAATAGAGAAAAAGACTTGACTTACCCGCACTGCCAAGCTGTTTATAAAACCTGTACTCTAAATGAAGCTGCGGAGCGCGTGATTTTATTGGTTCCTGAAACCCAAGAAGAAAAAATGTGATCAGATTTAGACAAATGGGATTTTTCCATTCCTAGATTTTCAGAGTAAACAAGGACTAAGATCACTTAATGTTTTAAAGATGATATCGATATATGATAGCTTTTTCTTAGCACAATTTGCTTTAGACAGTACAGCTAAGAGAAGACAAAGCTGAATTGCATACAATCCCTTCGAGGGATAAAGAAAAACAGACTCCGCATGAGCCATCATTTAGGGATAGCTCCCTCACCATAAAATATTCTGAAATGTATTCTCCAAGGAAACTAGATGCCAAACCTTTTAAAAAATAGCAGCATGTATTTCCTGCTTCTTTTATTATGAATTTTGGGTGTTACAAAGTTTTATTATTAATATTTTTAGAAAAAAATTCAAATATACCAAAATCATAAAGTAAATATAATCTGAGAGTCTACCATTTTAAAGATACCCACTGTTAACATTTTGGTGAATGTCCTTTCTACAATTTCCTTCCTTTTGTTTTTTGTTTTTTTGAGACAGTATAGACAGTATCTACTTAGTCACATGGGATAGAGTGCAATAATGTGATCATAGCTCACTGCAACCTCAAACTCCTGGGTTTGAGCGATCCTCTTGCCTCAGCCTCCTGAGCAGCTGAACTATAGGCACCTGCCACCATGCCCAGCTAATTTTTCTATTTTTAGTAGAGACGGGGTCTCGCTCTTGCGCAGGTTGGTCTTGAACCCCTGGCCTCATGTGATCCTCCTACCGCAGCCTCCCAAAGTGCTAGGATTAGAGGCTGGAGCCACTGAACCTGGTCTCCTGGAATTTCTTTATTCATATGTTTAAATATAATATAGACTCACAAATCCAATTTTTATATGAGATCATACTATATTTGCTGTTCAGTAATGTGCTTTTGAATTCAACAATGTGATGATAACATTGTCCCATGGCAGTAAGTAAAGATGTATACTATTAATTTTATTGGTTGAAGTATGTCTCTGCATGTATATTTGTATGTACATATGTGTATATACACATGACACATAATTTTTGGACACTTGGATTGTTTTCAGTTTTTAATATTATGAATACTGTTTAGAAACATCTTTATGTGTATTTCTTTTTATACTTATGAGAATTAAAGATTGTAAATGCAAATAAAATATGTAACTATAGTCAATATGGTGTTCAAGTTTCCCAAACTGGAGTTTTCTAAAGACCCCAAAGATAAAGCAGCCAAACAACCACACTTTGCTCTCTACCAAACTTCCAGAACTGGCTAGTTAATTATTCTAAATTGACAGTGTACCAGGCAACTAGCTTACAAGACGACCAAACATTACCCTAAAAGATAGGGTTTCCTATGCTTTTTGTGAATAAATGATGGGCAAAAATCACTACAAGCTTATTGTGATCTCTCTTTAAAAGCTCAACATCTACATACCCATTAGGATTACTACTATCAAAAACAGAAAATAACTAGTGTTGTCAAGGATATGGAGAAATTGGAACCCTATCCTATGCATTGCTAATGGGAATGTAAAAATGGTGTGGCTGCTGTGGAAAAATGGTATGGCGATTTTTCTATTTTTTTTTTTTTTTTTTGAGGAAGAGTCTCACTTTGTTGCCCAGGCTAGAGTAAGTGCCATGGCGTCAGCCTGGCTCACAGCAACCTCAAACTCCTGGGCTCAAGCAATCCTTCTGCCTTAGCCTCCTAAGTAGCTAGGACTATAGGTATGCGCCACCATGCCCAGCTAATTTTTTTTTTCTATATATATTAGTTGGCCAATTAATTTCTTTCTATTTATAGTAGAGATGGGGTCTCACTCTTGCTCAGGTTGGTTTCGAACTCCTGAGCTCAAAGGATCCACCCGCCTTGGCCTCCCAGAGAGCTAGGATTACAGGCGTGAGCCACCGCGCCCGGCCTTTTCAAAATGTTAAACACAGAATTATTATGATGTAGCAATTTTATTTCTGGGTATACATACTCCAAATAATTGAAAACAGGCCAGGCGTGGTAGCTCACACCTGTAGTCCTAGCACTCTGGGAGGCCGAGGCGGGCGGATTGCTCACGGTCAGGAGTTCGAAACCAACCTGAGCAAGACCCCGTCTCTACTAAAAATAGAAAGAAATTAATTGACCAACTAAAAATATATATACAAAAAATTGGCCGGGTATGGTGGTGCATGCCTGTAGTCCCAGCTACTCGGGAGGCTGAGGCAGTAGGTTCACTTGAGCCTAGGAGATTGAGGTTGCTGTGAGCTAGGCTGATGCCACGGCACTCACTCTAGCCTGGGCAACAAAGTGAGACTGTCTCAAAAAAAAATAAAAAATAAATAATTGAAAACAGATAAACTTGTACACTCATGTTCATAGCAGCATTATTCACAATAGCTAAAAGGTGGAAGCAATCCAAGTGTCCATCAATGGATATATGAATAAACAAAATGTGATAAATGCATACAATGAAATTTTATTCAGTTTTAAAAGGAAAAGAAATTCTGACACATGCTACAAAATGGATAAACCCTGAATACATTATGCTGACTGAAATAAGCCAGTCACAAATGACAGATACATGATTCCACTTACATAAAGTACCTAGTATAGTCCCATTCATTCATAGACACAGAAAGTAGAATGGTGGTTGCCAGGAGGTGGGAAGAACAGGGAATGAGTAGTTAGCATTCAATAGAGAATGAGTAGTTAGCATTCAATAAGTACAAAGTTTCTGTTGGGGAAGATGAAAAAATTCTGGAGATGGACGGTGACGGTTTCACAACAATGTGAATGTACTTAATGCCACTGAATTATACACTTAAGAAATAGTTTTAAATGGTAAATTCTGGTAAATCTTTTATTATTTTCACATTTCCCCCCATTCCATAGGTTGCCTTTTTACTCTGTTGACAGTGTAAATAAGTTTTAAATTTTGTTGAAGTCCAACTTATTTTTTCTTTTGTTGGCCTCTGATTTTGGTGTCATATCCAAGAAATCACTGCCAAATCTAATGTCATAAAGTTTTTCCCCTATGTTTTCTTGTGTTTTATAGCTTTAGATCTTACATTTAGCTCTTTGACTCATTCTGAATTAATTTTTGTGTATGATGTAAGGTAAGGATGCAACTGCACCATATGTGGATAACCAGTTTTTCCTAGTGCCATTTGTTGAAAACACCGTCCTTTCCCCATTGAGTGGTTACTTTATTTATAAAACAGATTCCAAGGAAGGAAATGTCACATCTTCCTTTGATAATTCATGCTGGTGTTTAATAAGTTTCATGGTTTGGAAGGCTTTTATATTTACTTCAAATCTCGTTACTGAAACTTAAACCTATTAGTCTTAAGTCTTTAAAAACAAAATAAAATAGCTCAATAACCTTTTTAATACTATAGTAGCCATCTTCAAATAATGAAACTATTCAATCACTTCTTAGACTTTCTTTTTTGGGCAGAGTAATTTCAATCCTTTAACCCAGTTGTCCCCAATCCCTGGGCCACATACCAGATCCATGGCCTGTTAGGAACGGGGCTGCACAGCAGGAGGTGAATGGCCTTCGAGCAGTGGGAGAAGGCCATGAAACCAAAACCAGTCCCTGATGCCGAAAAGGTTGTGAACCATTGCTTTAACCTTTCCTTATTGTTCTGATCATTTAATTCTTTGATCATCTTTGAAGGCTCTTTCTGAAGCTACTTGAAGTTTTCTGCATTTTTCTTAAGATAAAAGAATCCGTAAGTCACAGAATTCAGAAGTTTCCTTGAAGTTATCTCGTATATTCCTTCTACTATTCAATTTGTTTCTAGGAAGGTTTTATCTAAATCAATTCAGGCAAACTGGAATATTCATATCCCTAGGGAGCTCTATGAAGAAAGAACTCAAAACCTTAGAGTGTAAAATCAACAATCATTAGGAGATGAAATTCAAGTTCCTCAAGATTCTTATAATCAAAGGAAAAGTACATAAGACTAATTACACTGTAGAGTCACTTTCTTATTCATTTATGTCTTTAGATAGAGAGGGAGCACTCTTGAATCTCTATTTGGTTATAGATCTCCTACTATATCACTATCAAAGCAACCAAGTATAAAATTTGTACTTTAGCAAAATCACTAAGAATTCATAAGGAACCAAATAGAAACAGTGATGAAAAATCAACACAGAATTAGAAGGTTGATCAAAACACTAGAAAAGGAACTGTTTTATTCTGGAGAAATATCCTTTGGATTCCAACAAACCACAAGAGGCAATAAATTAAAAAACCACAGATCCTTCCTCAAATATAAACTCTCAAACTTCATGATGGAAACCTTAATAGGAAATATTCAATATGATTTTGGGTAACCAAGTTAGTAAATAAAAAAGCAAAAACTCTAGAGTGCTCAGCCAATTGGGGGCTTCATGGTTTTCTGGAAGCACTATAAAAAAAAGGCATACCAAACAGTTGCTTAGAGAAGGCAGTAAGATAAGCAGCATAGAGAATTTTTTTTTTTTTTTTAAACAGTGGTTAGAGGCCAGGCCCAGTGACTCACGCTGTAATCCTAGCACTCTGGGAGGCCGACACAGGAGGATCACTTGAGGTCTGAAGTTCGAAACCAGCCTGAGCAAGAGCAAGACCCCCGTCTCTACTAAAAATAGAAAAACTTACCTGGGCATGGTAGCATGCTCCTGTCAGACCAGCTACTTGCCCAGCTGAGGCAGGAGAATAGCTTGAGCCCAGGAGTTCAAGGTTGCTATGAGCTACGCTTATGCTACAGCACACTAGCCCAGATGACAAAGCGAAACTCTGTCTCAAAAAACAAAACTAAAGGGCCAGGTGCAGTGGCTCACGCCTGTAATTCTAGCACTCTGGGAGGCTGAGGCTGGTGGACTGCTCAAGGTCAGGAGTTCAAAACCAGCCTGAGCAAGAGCGAGACCCCATCTCTACTAAAAGTAGAAAGAAATTAATTGGCCAACTAAAAATATATAGAAAAAATTAGCTGGGCATGGTGGTGCATGCCTGTAGTCCCAGCTACTTGGGGGGCTGAGGCAGAAGGATCACTTGAGCCCAGGAGTTTGAGGATGCTGTGAGCTAGGCTGATGCCATGGCACTCTAGCCCCGGCAACAAAGTGAGACTCTAACTCAAAAAAACAAAAACAAAAAAACAATGGTTAGAAAAACCTGTGTTAAAAAGAATCCTAAAAGTCTGGGTAATATGTAAAGGAAGGGCTCATTACACTATTTTGTTTACTTTGTATAAGGATTCTTCGAAATCCAAGAAATGAGAGCCTGCGATGAAGATCCAAACAAAGTGGAACTGAAACAGCAGTAGCAGGGCTTCCTTGCATTTTTGTGCCAGATGCTGATTACATTTCCAAAGAAGGCTGGCTGTTTGCCAGAACATTTGCAGAATCACGGTTATTCTGGAACACACATGCCTGCCTGAAATCCTAAACCAACAGCAGCAGATGGCTACCTTGTAGGAGTGTGATGCTTACGGCAAATTTTGCTGTTACAAAGAAAAGAGTTCAATTACTGCCCCCGTATTTCCCTTAGAGAATAGAAGCCCAACAGCAAGAGAGGAAGTCCATAGACAAGATTGTTAACCCCTACAATGCCTTTATCAAACACTTATCTGAAAGAGAAATAAGGTACTGAGACACATCATACTAGATGATAAGAATTCTATTTTTAGCTTTAATTATTGGCCATACAAAGCAGAGTAAAAATTTAATAAAAGAAAAGTAAATGTAATGGTCAATCATATCAACAGTGTGTTATGTAAGCTTATCTATACAGGTCAATAGGTATAAAAGCCTAATGAATATATAGTAATAAAGCAAAATTTTAAAGTGTTTTAGGGACTGCTGCTTCTTGTTAGTAGTCTCAAATAATCAAAAATTATTACAACTTACCAGAGCAGTAAAACAAAAAATAAAAAAACAGATGCACTAGAGAATACTTTTATAACCAAATTCATAAAAATAAAAAAGTATGGTTAATCCTTTAATATTCAATCTGAAAGGATATTTCACCTGCATTTTCTGCTCCCAAAAAGAGTTCCAATAAAAAAACAAAAGAAAATACTTGGTTCCCTAGAAGTTACCTAAGACTTGTTCCCTGTCTACCCCTTTGTAGAGAAACCAATCTGATAACTGTCAATTCTTCACAAGACAACCCTAACTCCTTCACAAACTAGCAAGCTGAATGAGAGGAAAGGACCCACCACAGAACAGGTGTGGATGTAGTAGATGCAATTCATTAGAAAAGAATAGCATTCAATTATCACGAGATATTTCCTTCCACCATTAACTCCTCTACTTCCAACTAATAAAGCCCAAAGCTACCTGTAAACTGAGAAACTTAATAGGATTCACTAGCAGGACAGTTACACAGTTTCACTGAAACTAGTAATATTTCATGATTTCATGACTAAAAATGGTTTTGTTATCAATTTTAAATATAAAAGAATTGTTTTTTCTAAAATTATTAGTCCACAAAAATAAAATTATTAATTCTCTTTTTTAATAGGATACTATTTTCAATGACTAGTTTCGTTATTCACAAGATTAATACTAATATAATCAGTTGACCCCTTTACTTCTAATTTGACCACATGTGTTTTGTATGTTTGACAGATTTTTAAGGCCATGATTAAATGATCAGATATGGTTTTCTTCTAGAAGTACATTATATGTTACATTTAACAAAATGGATGGCCAGGTGCAGTGGCTCACGCATGTAATCCTAGCACTCTGGGAGGCTGAGGTGGGTGGATCATTTGAGCTCAGGAGTTTGAGACCAGCCTGAGCAAAAGTGAGACCCATCTCTACTAAAAAAATAGAAAGAAATTAGACGGACAACTAAAAATATATACAGAAAAAATTAGCCA
This sequence comes from Mirza zaza, assembly GCA_008750895.1. Taxonomy (NCBI): domain Eukaryota; kingdom Metazoa; phylum Chordata; class Mammalia; order Primates; family Cheirogaleidae; genus Mirza; species Mirza zaza. The sequence continues at coordinate 82,285 of VSMD01039014.1, read as the reverse complement.
GGCATGGAGGTGTGTGCCTGTAGTCTCAGCTACTTGGGAGGCTGAGGCAGGAGGATCGCTTGAGCCCAGGAGTTTGAGGTTGCTGTGAGCTAAGCTAACGCCACGGCACTCTAGCCCAGGAAACACAGTGAGACTCTGTCTCAAAACAAAAAACAAAAAACATATCAGTTATGTTCAAGAAAAAAAATACTTTCAAATGATTTTATCTTTTTAAGATAGCTCTGTGGAAGGTACAGAGTTCACAGAATTACTAGTTCTTCTAGCTATTTTTTTACCAACTAGTTTTTGATTCATCATTGCTAATGCCATAGTTAGCATCATTTAGCTATATTGATTACATACCATACAGTGATTCATCACTATAACACTATAATTGAAGAAAAATGACTATGTAGGATGATATGCAGGGGAAAAAAATTAATATTTTTGCGAATACGTAAAACTATTTCCTGTAAAAAAGATATAAACAATAAGAGCATCAAAACATTAATTACCACAAACATATTTTCTACTTACCAGTTTGATTGCTACATATTCATTGGTGTAGAGATTTTTACCTAAGGGGAAAGAAGAATGTGTATGTTTTAGTGACATTTATTTTGGGAAATTTTAAGTAAAATATTAGCTTACAGGGTCATGAGAAAGGTCATATTCCCAATGCTGTTCACATATATGAAACATGATTTATAAGTGAAAAGCTAAACAAGGATAGTGAGATCCAGCAAAACTAGAACAAAAACAGCTTGAGAATTTGGAAATTTATGCTACACATGAGATTTTTTTAAGAGAAAACAAATCTCTCATTCTCACTCACACACACATGTTCTTATTTAATATTTCCCAACTATTAAACCATAAGGCAAACTTTTAAGAAATGCTAGCATTTCAAAGATAGAGATTTTAACTCTAGGCACAATAAACACACACTCTCATTCTTCTAACTACCTGACAAATAAAAATTTTAAATGTTTTGTCATGATATTTAGTGTCAACTTAGATGGCATAAATGACAGTGTGGGCTGGCCGCAGTGCTCATGCCTGTAATCCTAGCACTTTGGGAGGCTGACGTGGGAGGATCGCTTGAGGTCAGGAGTTCGAGACCAGACTGAGCAAGAGTGAGACTCCCATCTCTACAAAAAACAGAAAAATTAGCTGGGCGTGGTTGCACATGCCTATAAGACCTACTTACTTGGGAAGCTGAGGCAGGAGGATCACCTGAGCCCAGGAGTTTGAGGTTGCAGTGAGCTATGATGATGCCACTGCACTCTAGCCCAGTGGGCAACATAGTAAGACTTGTCTCATTAAAAATAAAAAAAGTGAAATAAAACCAATTATTGCCAACCCTCCTTTTGGAGAACTCATCTACTGTCTAAAAGTAGATGATTCTCAAAGCTGTTTTGACTGTTCACCAGAACTCTGCCTCTATATCTTTAACTATTTCTAGGAAACAGATCTTCATCCAGACAACATTTACACATCTCAAAGTTGAAACATCAACTTTTCCTCTCAATTTCCCTACTTTTATTAGTGGAATCAATACTCTCAGACTTCTAGACTAAAAATTTGGAGTGATGATGAGGATGAGAGCAACAACTATCACTTAGTAAGCCCATATTACATGCTAGGTTCTCAGTTCCTTTCACCTTCCCACCTCCACTGATCCTTGAAGCCTTAGCTTTTAATTTCTCCTGAGTGCTTAGTGCATATCATATATTAATAGTTTAGCCATTGCACTGGACTTCACATTGCTTCTTATATGTTTGCACTATCTTATCCAGCTAAACTGTAAATATCTTTAGGATAGGGATTTTAATAGTTTTCTCAATGTACTATAGTGCTTAAGGCCAATGCTATGCACATATCAGACACACAAAATCTCAACTGATTAAAAGTTATTAGTACTGTATGGGTATAATATGACTACTTTTTAAATAATACATAGAACTAATATTTTATTTCTATATATACATAGCTGAATATATATGCATTGAAAAGGATATGAAAAGATACATGTTAAGGTATTAAAATAATTATTTCTTAGTATTTTCTGATTTTTATATAATGCATATCATTTTTATAATTTTAAAAACTGCTTCATTTGGAAACAGAAAGCTGCTTGCAATACAAGTTCTCATTTATTAAGCTCTAGACAATAAAAGGCCCTTTGCAATATAACTAGATCATAATAGTTTTAATACTGCTATTAGGTTGCCAAGTACCTTTATGTGTCAAAAAGTACACTAACTGAGGAACTTTGTCTGCAAATAACATAATAAAGAGGACACACAGGTTGCCAAACACCTTGCCAATAAACCTTTATGACATGAATGTCTTCTTTTTCTAAGGAAGCACAAGTAGAAAATAGGTATTTCCCCCTCTATATATTAATTTCCTCAAGCTTCTAAAAGTTGCTTTGTGTTTCAGATTAATGTTCCCATCAAAAACAATTTTTAAATATACTTTACGAAGTTGTAAAAAGGATAGTAATAACTAAGAGACGAACAGATGAAGTAGTAAGAGATAGCCAACTCCCAGAAGATTAAGACTTTATGAGCTGGGTATTTCATTCGATTATAATCTCTGCAATTTGTGAGGCTGAGAAGGGAGGATCACTTGAGGCAGGAGGAGGTGCTAGGAGTTATCAGCCTGGGCAACACAGCAAGACCTCATCTCTACTAAAAATGAAAACAATTAGTCAGGCGTGGTGGTGCATGCCTATAAGTCCCAGCTACTCAGGAGGCTAAGGAAGGAGGAATGCTTGCGCCCAGGAGTTCAAGACTACAGTAACCTATGATTGAATCACTGCACTTCAGCACGGGAGTACATTATAAATATGTTTAGGGTCTTTCTGAATTGTTGAAATCTCCCCTTTTCCAGTTTTAATAATAAGAATTACTGGGACATGAGGAAGTTTGGGCACCAAAATGTGTCCCTCACTAATTCAGAGTACAGCATGCCTACGCTGTTAAAGAATTAATGTATTTGAAATATACACTTTAGAGTAACAGATCTTTAATTTGAGAGATACAACATTGAAGGAACTGAGGTGCTGGCATATGTGTTCCAGAGGAATAAACCTAGATACACCTGATCTATGAGCAAGAAGAGATGGCAATTACACATTATAGAGACTAAGAGAACTGAGAAAGTCTTAAAAAGTATCAGTAATTCTTTCCTTTCTCTACAGCCTCCCTCCCATCAAAGCCATAAAGAACAAGTATGTTGAAGGAGTCAGAACATCTGAGGGTGAACAAATAGCACAAGCAAACAAAAATAAGAAAGTAGATGGCAGAGGCTGAGAATGGGGGATGGACTGGGGTGATGGACCACAAGTCTCATCATGAAGATCAGGTTTGTGAATAGAGTAGTGACATGATCAGATCTGTTATTTTGCATTACCACTTGTGAGGCAATATAAAAGACTAACTGGAAAAATAAGAAACCAAAAGTAAGGGAACACATCTGAGTATTTAATGCATGTCATATGTAGATACTAGATATCCAAACTCAGCAACACTCAAATTTCACCCTTCATAGAGTGTATTCTAGCCCCTCACAAGGGCCTTTTGGGTAGTGGCTCAAAAGTTCATCAAATAAATCACAGGATGTGATGAGTGTTAAAACAGAAATACAAACAAGTCAACAGAAGAGCTTGGATAGGGAGGGTAACACATTTGGGCACTAGTAGCATTTTAATTGAGCCCTAAAGGATGAATAGAAGACAGAATAAAGACATTTCCCATAAAACAAAATACCAATTTGAACGATAAAGTGGAAACAGGATAGAAAATGCACAGAATAGTGCACATATCACACCACTGTACTCTAGCCTGGGTGACGGAGCAAGACTCTGTCTCAGATAAATAAACAAAGAGCTAATGCACAGAATCTCATATACTGAGTGAAGCCAAATAATTAGAGCACATGGTATATAGGAAGAAATAGTAAGACCTAAAGCTAGAAAGATTTTCTAGAACAGGTTATGAATAACCTTGAATATCAGCGTCTTACTCTAAGGTATGTACACTCAGTGGTACATGGAAGTGCGCCAGGGCATTTGTGTACTAAGTTGTAGGCCAAGTAAGATACACTTTTCTTAGATCTTCATTTTCATTTGAAGATTTGGGAAAAATCTTTTTTTACATTAAAACAAATTTACTATATTATAGAAACTATGCATAGATTTCTTTTGAAGAAATAAATGCAAGGATTCAAAGAAATCCCAGACGCTTATGGATGTTTCTTCCAAATAGAGTCTTGAGGGGTCTCATCATTTAGGGTGTAAGCTTTTATTTTCCCTGTGTTCAGCTAGGCAGCTACTTTTCACGGTGAAGCTGACTTTCAACTAAGCTTTCCGTTTAAAAACCCCCCTTCTGCATCCCACCTTTATGAAGTTTCTAGTGTTTCCAATTCTGAGCCTATCTGGTATATTTTATAGGATGAACTGGGCTACCCACTTCAGGCACTCAGCTTTCTCTGGAGTGCTAACTTAGTTACCACTTAACTATGTGCTTTCTGGCTTCCAAAATTTTGTTAACATTTCTCATCAGTTTTCAACTTCTCTTCCATTTTTTGGATTCCTTGTGGTATTCTGCTTTTTATTTTTTAAAAATCCCACTTCTAAATACACTTTTTAGTCTTAAGACTGAACCAGCATTCAAATCCATAAACTTTCATGTATAATTAGTTATGTATATATCTTTTTACCTACACTAAGAAGTGAATTTCCTGAAGACAAGAATGTTCAACTTATCTTTTTATCCCTAGCAACAAACACAGTATCTGACACAGTAGTTAGCAGATACTTGCTTAAGTGAAACAAATTGACTTGATAAACATAGAAACTTCTTATGAGAAAGTTGTAGGGTGATAAAAATGGAAGGCTAGTTTAGAATCAGATTATGAATAATCCTAAATGCATATATAGGAGTTTTGATTTCATTCTTCAGTTTGCTATGAAACCACCAAAGGTTTTGTGTTAGAGAAAAAGAAAATGGTGAAAATTGTATTTAAGAAATATTAATCTGGCAACCATATGCCAACAGGAAAAATCTAGATGTGATAAATTCCTAGACACATACAACCTACCAAGATTGAGTCATGAAGAAAAAGAAAACCTGAACAGACCAAAAACTAGTAACAAGACTGAAGCAGTAATAAAAACTCTCCCACCAAAGGGAAGCCCAGGACCTGATGGCATCACCACTGAATCCTACTGAATGTTTAAAAAACAACTAATATTAATTCTTCCCAAACTCTTCCAGAAAATTGAAGAACAGAGAATTCTTCCAAATTCATTCTGCATCCCAGCATTACTCTGATACCAAAATCAGATACAACAACAAAAAAAGAAAACTATAGGCCAATATCCCTGATGAACACAGATGCAAAAAACCACAACAAAATACTAGGAAACTGAATCCAGCAGCACATTAAAAAGATCATTCACCATGATGAAGTGTGATTCATCCCAGGGATGCAAGGATGGTTCAAAATATACAAATTGATAAATGTGATACGTCACACCAACAGAATGAAGGACAAAAACTATATCATCTCAATAGATGCAGAAAAGGCATTTGCTAAAATTCAACATGGATTTATGATCAAAACACTCAACCGGCCGGGCACGGTGGCTCACGCCTGTAATCCTAGCACTCTGGGAGGCTGAGGTGGGCGGATTGCTCAAGGTCAGGAGTTCAAAACCAGCCTGAGCGAGACCCCGTCTCTACTATAAAAATAGAAAGAAATTAATTGGCCAACAAATATATATATAAAAAAAAATTAGCCGGGTATGGTGGCGCATGCCTGTAGTCCCAGCTACTCGGGAGGCTGAGGCAGCAGGATTGCTTGAGCCCAGGAGTTTGAGGTTGCTGTGAGCTAGGCTGATGCCACGGCACTCACTCTAGCCTGGGCAACAAAGCGAGACTCTGTCTCAAAAAAAAAAAAAACAAAAACAAAAAAAAACACACTCAACCAACTAGGTATAGAAGAAATATACCTCAACACAAATAAAGGCCATATATGACAAACCCATAGTTAACATCATACTGAATGGGGAAAAGCTTTTCCTCTAAGAATTGGAACAAGACAAAGATGGCCCCTTTGACTACTCTTATTTAACATAGTACTCAAAGTCCTATCTAGAACAATTAAGCAAGAGAAAGAAATAAAGGACATCCAAATTAGAAAGTAGGAAGTCATATTGTTCCTGTTTGCCAAGGACATATATATACCAAATCTCAAAGGCTCCACTGAAATACTATCAGAACTTATAAATGAATTCAGTAAAGGTGTATGATACAAAAATGAGTAGTATGCCAACAATGAACTATCTGGGAAAAAAATCAAGAAAGCAATCCCATTTACAATGGCTACAAAAAAACCCAAAAACCTAAGAATACATTTAACCAAGGAGGTGAAAGAGCTCTATAAGGAAAACTATAAAACACTGATGAAAGAAATTAAAGACACACAAAAAAAATGAAAATATATCCTGTGTTCATAAACTGGAAGAATTAATGTCATTAAAATGTCTATACTACACCAAGTGATCTACAGATTCAATGCAATCCCTGTTAAAATACCAGTAACATTCTTCAAAGAAATAGAAAAAATAATCTAAAATTTATATGGATCCACAAATCATTCCAAATAGCCAAAGCAATCTTGAGCAAAAAGAACAAAGCTGGAAGAATGACACTACCTGATCTAAAAATCTACAAAGCTATAGTAACCAGAGCAGCATGGTATTTGCATAAATACAGACACATAGATCAACAGAATAGAAAAGAAAACCCAGAAATAAATCCATAAAGCCAACCGATTTTCTTTTTGTTTTGAGACACAGTCTCACTTTGTTGCCCAGGCTAGAGTGCCATGGCGTCAGCCTAGCTCACAGCAACCTCAAACTCCTGGGCTCAAGCAATCCTTCTGCCTCAGCCTCCCGAGTAGCTGGGACTACAGGCATGCACCACCATGCCCAGCTAATTTTTTCTATATATATTAGTCGGCCAATTAATTTCTTTTTTTTTATTTATACTAGAGACGGGGTCTCGCTCTTGCTCAGGCTGGTTTCGAACTCCTGACCTTGCACAATCCACCCGCCTCAGCCTCCCAGAGTGCTAGGATTACAGGCATGAGCCACTGCGCCCAGCCGAGCCAACTGATTTTAACAAATGTTCCAAGAACACACATTGGGGAAAAGAAAGTCTCTTTCATAAATAGTGCTGGGAAAACTGGACATCAACATGCAGAAAAATGTCTAGATCCTTATCTCTTACCTTATATAAAAATCAACTCAAAATGAATTAAACACTTAAATGTAAGACCCAAAACTATAAAAACTACTAGAAGAAAACACAGGGAAACTGCTTCATGACCCTCCTTAGACAAATATTTTTTTGAATAGGACCTCAAAAGCACACACAATAAAAGCAAAAATAGACAAATGAGATTACATCAAACTAAAAAGCTTCTCCACAGCAAAGGAAACAATCAACAGAGTGAAGAGACAATCTACAGAATGGGAGAAAATATATGTAAACCATGCATCCAAACAGCATTAATATCTACAATATATAAAGAACTAAAACATCTCAATAGCAAAAACAAAAAGCCAGAATCCAATTTAAAAATGGGTAAAAGGCCAGAATAGACACTTCTCAAAAGAAGACATACAAATGGCCAACAGGTATATGACAAATATTCAACATCGCTAATCATCAGGGAAATGCAATAAAAATCACAATGAGAGGTGACTTCTGGGGCCCCCCTCTCTTGGGGCCCCAGAACCTCGTCCACGAGTAAAAAAATAAAATTAAAAAAAAAATCACAATGAGATATCACCTCATCCCAGTTAAGATGAAAAATAAATTCCAGCAAGGCTGTGGAGAAAGGGAAACTCTTATACACTGCTGGTGGGAATATAGATTAGTACAACCATTATGAAAAATAGTATGGAGATATCTTCTCCCACTTGCAAATGTTAAAAAAAAAAAAAGGAAAAGACATCTGCACTCCATGTGTATTGCAGCACTATTCGTAACAGCCAAGGGATGGAATAAATCTAAGTGTCCATCAACAGATGAATGGATAAAGAAAATGCAGTGTATATACACAACAGAATATTATTTATCTCTAAAGAGGAAACTCTGTCATTTGCAGCAACAGGGATGAACCTGGAGAACATAATGTTAAGTGAAATACACCAGGCACAGAAAAACAAATCCCGCATGATCTCATTTATATATGAAATCTAGGAAAGTTGATCTCAGAGAGTAGAAGGGAGAGTAGAATGGTGGTTGCCAGAAGCTGGGGAGGTGGGGTGAGGGGAAGAAGTTGGTCAATGAACACAAAGTTACAGTTCAATAAGAAGAATAGGCCGGCCCGGTGGCTGAAGCCTGTAATCCTAGCTCTCTGGGAGGCCGAGGTGGGCGGATCATTTGAGCTCAGGAGTTCGAGACCAGCCTGAGCAAGAGCGAGACCCCATCTCTACTATAAATAGAAGGAAATTAATTGGCCAACTAATATACATAGAAAAAATTAGCCGGGCATGGTGGCACATGCCTGTAGTCCCAGCTACTTGGGAGGCTGAGGCAGCAGGATTGCTTGAGCCCAGGAGTTTGAGGTTGCTGTGAGCTAGGCTGACGCCACGGCACTCACTCTAGCCTGGGCAATAAAGTGAGACTCTGTCTCAAAAAAAAAAAAAAAGAAGAAGAAGAATAAATTCTGGTATTCTATTACATAGTAGGGTGACTGTAACTAATAACAATGTATAGCAGGTCTTCAAATAACACTGTTTCATGATAATATGGATTAAAAAACTTAATTCCTGGCTAGGGCCACTGTCTATGTGAACTTTGCATGTTATCCTCATGTCTACATGGGTTTTCTCCAGGTACTCTGGTTTCCTCCCACACCCCAAAGATGTGCATATTAGGTTAATTGGGGTGTCTAAATATTTATTGCTTGATATTACCCCATCACCACTACGACCATTGTCATTAACTGATTCACCAAAAAAAATGGGTAATTTTCTCACTTGTTTTTAAGACTCTTTCTTTAATGTTTATTTAGCCCATGTTTATTTGAATGTTTAATATTAGAAGCATTATGGGGTCTTTATTTAAAAGTTTGGTGATGTTTTTGCAACCAGAAATATGCCATACGAATTCAATTCTTGTTTATATCTATTAATCTATAGTAAAATGGTTTCCTTACACATGGTTTCACTTAAGGTCAGTTTCCCAGAACCAAGAACTTATCAATGATATTAAGAACTTACTGTACTATTAATATATATTTCAAGACAGCTAGAAAAGACGATCTTAAAAGTTATCACCATAAAGAAATGATAAAGGTTTGAGGTGATGAACATGCTAACTACCCTGGTTTGATCATTATACAATCTAAGTGTGCACTGAAATGTCACACTGTACCCCATAAGCATATAAATTATGTGTCAATTATAAACAAAATTTTCAAATATTAATCTGGCCCCAGTGTATAAAAAAGAAGAGAAGGGAATAACTAGATAGAACATGAATAGGACATTTACATAGCAGAACACTTAAAGAATAACATCTGTCTTACAGAGTGGGTATGAGAATTACATGAGATATTAATAGAATATATGAAAGTACTTTGTATAGTACAAGGTGCTAGATAAATCTAATTTTTATTACTTCGATTATTATTACAGGTATGAGGTAGTAATTCCTGGAAGGACTAAAAACAGAAATTTTATGTAAGGCATTTTGAAGTAAAAACTATCTTTAAATTACATGTAAATGTGAGGAATACAGAATAAGGAAAAGAGAAGTGTCAAAATCAATGCCCTTAATTAGTGGAGAACAGAAAGAGCCAGCAGAGTAAGCAATGATCATTCCACTCTACCATGATGCTTTCCTCCAAGTTCTCACTAAACCTAAAAGTGATATACAAATTATAAAATGCTTCTCAGCTTCAATTTTCATATCTATATAAGAGAATATAGGCCTGGTGCAGTGGCTCACACCTGTAATCCTAACACTCTGGGAGGCCCAGGCGGGAGGATGACTTGAGGTCAGTTCAAGACCAGCCTGAGTTTAGCCGGGCATGGTGGTGCATGCCTATAGTCCCTGCTACTCGGGAGGCTGAGGCAGTAGGATCGCTTGAGCCCAGGAGTTTGAGGTTGCTGTGAGATAGGCTGACGCCGTAGCACTCTAGCCCAGGCAACAGAGTGAGACTCTAACTCAAAAAAAAAAAAAAAAAAAAAAAGACCAGCCTGAGGAAGAGCAAGATTCTGTCTCTACTAAAAATAAAAAAAAATTAGCTGGGCATCTTGGCATGCTCCTGTAGTCTCAACTACTCAGGAGGCTGAGGCAGGAGGATCACCTGAGCACAGGAGTTTAAGATCACCCTGGGTAACACATCAAGAACGCAAGTCCAAAAATATTTTTTCAAAAATTAGCTGGGCACAGAGGTCTACACTTGTAGTCTCATTTACTCAGGAAGCTCTCAAGATGGTAGGATGGGCCAGGCGCAGTGGCTCATGCCTGTAATCCTAGCACTCTGGGAGGCCGAGGTGAGAGGATCGCTCAAGGTCAGGAGTTCGAAACCAGCCTGAGCAAGAGCGAGACCGTCTCTACTATAAATAGAAACAAATTAATTGGCCAACTAATATATATAGAAAAAATTAGCCGGGCATGGTGGCGCATGCCTGTAGTCCCAGCTACTTGGGAGGCTGAGGCAGAAGGATTGCTTATACCCAGGAGTTTGAGGTTGCTGTGAGCTAGGCTGACGCCATGGCATTCACTCTAGCCTGGGCAACAAAGTGAGACTCTGTCTCAAAAAAAAAAAAAAAAAGATGGAAAGATGATGACTTGAGCCCAAGAGTTTGAGGCTGCAGTGAGCTATGATCAGACCACTGCACTCCAGCCTGGGTGACAGAGCATGATGCCGTCTCTAAAATATAAATAAATAAATAACAAATAAAACAATAGGCCAAAACAAAATGTAGCTATGTTTTGGAAGCCTAGATAATCATTTAGCCACTATCCTAAGTAATATACAATACTCAGAAATTTTTCTCTGGAAGAATTTAATTACAAAGATTGAGGGTTGGCCGGGCGCGGTGGCTCAAGCCTGTAATCCTAGCTCTCTGGGAGGCCGAGGTGGGCGGATCATTTGAGCTCAGGAGTTCGAGACCAGCCTGAGCAAGAGCGAGACCCCATCTCTACTATAAATAGAAAGAAATTAATTGGCCAACTAATATATATAGAAAAAATTAGCCGGGCATGGTGGCACATGCCTGTAGTCCCAGCTACTTGGGAGGCTGAGGCAGCAGGATTGCTTGAGCCCAGGAGTTTGAGGTTGCTGTGAGCTAGGCTGACGCCACGGCACTCACTCTAGCCTGGGCAACAAAGTGAGACTCTGTCTCAAAAAAAAAAAAAAAAAAAAAGATTGAGGGTTAAAATCCTGCCCATTTAAAATGAATAACTGCTTCAGCTAACAAAATAAAAATAAAAATGTATCAATAATTGTAAGAAAGGCAGGCAGTTTAATGGACAGAAAAATACCATTGCTGAGCTGGCAAAATCCCAAGCACTCAAAGCTTTTAGTATGTGTTGTACAAAATCTACAATGCTTCCCAAGCTCACTTCCTGGCTATGGGTTCTTTCATTGTTAATGGAAAAGAAACTGCATTAGATAGTAGTTTTTGAAGCTTTATATCTAAACTCAGCCCTTTTGAAGCGGTAGTCCTGGATATGATGCCATCTATAAAATCCTCTGCATGAAGACTTCCTGTTTCAGTAAGTCACTTACAGAGACATTTACTGTAAGCTTCATGAGACAAAGAACTATTTCAAAGAACCAGCAGGTCTCAGTTCTCAGAGCCATACTGATAAAGGAACATACAGCCTCAGGTTTCCAGTTTAGTTAGATCTCCAGCTGTCACATTTTCTTGCTCTAAAGTGAAAGTAGTACATGTATAAATTACTACCTAGAACTTGTAAAAAAAATCCAGCCAAATGAACTTGAAGTAATTAGTAGTTAAAACAAGTAACCACTTTTACATTAACTCAGATTGGCTGCCATAACTATTTAGGGCAAAGAAGCCAAGTTGGCCTATTGTCTCCTTCCACCCAGAGAGCAACTCCTTAAGTAGGAAGTATGATTAGGGAGAAGAAGATAATAAGTGGCACTACTGCTTTAAAGAAAAAAGCTAGAGGACTTTTTCATTTTCACTAACTTAATACTATTACTATATTAGTATACTATGCAAAAGCATATCCCAAATAGTAGTTAAGAGCAAAGATAATTTCTTCCAGGGCCAAGTTTTTTCAAGGGATTACCTATCAATAACAGTAAGCAGTTTATCATTAAAAATATGGCCAGGCACGGTGGCTCATGCCTGTAATCCCAGCTACTCTAGAGGTCGAGGCAGTAGGATCACTTGAGGCCAGAAGTTCAAGACCAGCCTAGGCAACACAGCAGTATCTGGTCTCTAAACAAAATTTTCTTTAAATTAGGTAGGCATGGTGGCACATGCTTATAGTTCAACTACTCGGGGGAGGCTGAGGCAGGAGAATCCCTTGAGCCCAAGAATTAGAGGATCTGGTGAGCTATAATTGTGCCACTACACAGCACCCTGTGTGACAGAGACCCTGTCTCTAAAGAAAAAAATCTTATTATTAAAGGTTGCTTAGACCAGATGGCTCACGCCTGTAATCCTAGCACTGTGAGAGGCCCAGGTGGGAGAATCGCTTTAGATTAGGAGTTGGAGACCAGCCTGAGCAAGAGCAAGACCCCCATCTCTACAAAAAATAGAAAAATCAGCCTGTAGTCCCAGCTACTTGGGAGGCTGAGGCAAGAGGATCACTTGAGGCCAGGAGTTTGAGGTTACTGTGAGTAGGCTGATGCCACAGCACTCTAGCCCAGGTGACAAAGCAAGGCTGAGAAAGAAAGGAAAGGAAGGAAAGAAGGAAAGGAAGGAAGGAAGGAAAGGGAAGAAAAGGAAGGGAAGAAAAGGAAGGAAGGAAGGGAAGGGAAGGGAAGGGAAGGGAAGGGAAGGGAAGGGAAGGGAAGGGAAGGGAAGGGAAGGGAAGGGAAGGGAAGGGAAGGGAAGGGAAGGGAGGGAGGGAGGAAGGAAGGAAGGAAGGAAGGAAGGAAGGAAGGAAGGAAGGAAGGAAGGGAGGAAGGGAGGGAAAGGAAGGAAGGAAGGAAAGGGAAGGAAAGGAAGGGAAGGAAAGGAAGGGAGGGAGGGAGGGAGGGAGGAAGGAAGGAAGGAAGGGAGGGAGGGAGGGAGGAAGGAAGGAAGGAAGAAAGGAAGGAAGGAAGGAAGCTTAATACCACTAGTGATGGTATAGAGTATGTTTATTATATTAACAAAACAGTGCTAAAATGTTTTCTAACTGTACAACATGATCCATTAGTAGGGTGTGATGTAAATAAATAGATTCATTCATTCATTCATTTATTTATTTATTTGTAGGCAGAGTCTTGCTCTGTTGCCTGGGCTAGAGTGCTGTGGTGTCAGCCTCGCTCACAGCAACCTCAAACTCCTGGGCTCCAGTGATCCTTCTGCCTCAGCCTCCCGAGTAGCCAGGACTACAGGCATGCGCCACCCTGCCCGGCTAATTTTTTCTATATATTTTTAGTTGTCCAGCTAATTTCTTTCTATTTTTAGTAGAAATGGGGTCTCACTGCTGCTCAGGCTGGTATTAAACTCCTGAACTTGAGTGATTCTCCTGCCTCTGCCTCCCAGAGTGCTAGGATTACAGGTGTGAGCCACCACACCTGGCCTCAAATACTTATTTTAAAGAATGTCTTGACCAACAAATTCTTCAAAGAAAAAAAGGTATAAAATAAAAAGTGTCAAATTATATCAAATTTAATAAAAGTAAACATTATTTCATCAAACTTTTCGGATACACACATATATATTATGTATGTATTAAATCACAATATTCAGTTTTAGTATGAGTCATGGTCAAAAAAGAATAAAAGCTATCAATAAAAACTTTCTAAAAAGCAGTTTCAATTATTTCATTTTGAGATAAAAGGCTCAGGTCAGTGGCTGGACTAGCTTCTATAACTTTCCTAATGCATTAAACATGATATTCTCATCAACTTGTTAGTAGGAAAAAATGAGGATGCTTCTAACAGCTGAAAGTCTGAAGTGAGGCTAAGTGGAGTGAGGTAATAGGGGGCAAGGGCCATTTATAAATGACCTCTAGAGGTCATTTAAATCGTGTTAAAGCAAGATCCACACTATTTTTAAAGCATACGCTTTAAAAATAGTGTGGATCTTGCTTTAAGAGGCTATGCTTTACAAAACAAATATATAAAACTTTCTACATTATAGTGGTAGGGGAAAAGCTGGAATAAATCATTCCAGAAAGCATGAAACTCTGCAGCAGAAAAATATATTTTTAAAAATTATGCATAATTTCAAAGGTATATGATTCCTCCCATGTAACATACCCAATTTCAATAACCAAATTATTTTGAAAAAAATCTCAGATATCATATCATTTCATCAGTAAACATTTCACTAAGGGTATGTAATAGAACTTGAAGTAGTTCTTCAGAATAGATGGGTTATTTACTATTTGAAGACCTCTATAATACCAATGTGGAAAATTAAAAGATCAAATGGAAACCCAAGGAAATGGAAAGGTGACAATACCACTGAGACACAGCAGTTACCCAGGTAGAAAAAGAGTCCAAACAATCCTTTGAAGAGTAAAAGTGCTAAAAATGGAAAAACAATTATGAACAGAGTTCATGGTAAAGCAGTTATTCCAAGAACTAAAATCATTATTAATGACCTGAACTTGATCATCATGCAAAATAGTCAAATATATTTTCCTGCCAATAAAAATATAGGCCTCCATTCTAGATGGTAATACAAATTTTGAGAAGAAATATAGATGTTATTAATGAAGTGGTAGGAGTACAAGAATATTTTTATGTAAAATTAGGCATCCAACTAATGTACATATTGAAGAAGCCACAGCATCATGAGAACTTCATGGATTCTACTGATGCACCTATGTCCCATGTCTATGTGTTTCTCATCCTAACAAAAGTATGTAAATAGGAACAGTGTTAACCCTACATGTTTCGTATCTTTAAAAAAAGTATTGCTTTACTGTTAATTATCTGGACATTTCCTAAAGAATCTGGCACATAATTTTCAGCACTTTTTAGAGCCAGTGATAGTAAAGTAGTTCCACCTGAAACTGGAAAACTGTGTGAAGGTCACTGAAATATACTGTTAATATGAAAAAACAAATTTTAAGCCTCAGCTTTAAAAAAGGAAATTCTAACACATATTATAACATGGATGAACCTTGAGGATGTTATACTAAGTAAAATAAGCTTGCCACAAAAAGACAAATACAGTATGATTCCACGTATATCAGGTATCTAAAGTAGTCAAATTTATACACAATGTAGAATACAAATTACCTGGGAAGAGGGCAAAAAAGGAGCGGTTTAATGGGTATTGTGTTACAGATTTACAAGATGAAAAAGTTCTGGAGATCCACTCCAAAACAATGTGAATATTCTCAACACTGATGAACTGAAAAATTAAAAATGGTTATGAGGGTAAATTTTGTGGCTTTTCACCAGAATTTCATTTTATTTTTCTTAAGGGGTGGAGGGCTGTAAGGAGCAGTGCTCAGTTGCTTTGTTTTTGTTTTTTTTTTTGTTTTTTTTCCTTAATTTCTAGAGACGGAGTCTCACTGTTGGTGTGGCTGTGGCTATTCTCAAATTTCTGAGCTTAAGCAATCCTCCTGCCTTGGTCTTCCAAAGTGTTGGAATTACAGATGTGAGCCACTGTGCCCAGACTTTTGAAGGTTTTCTCTGTAACACAAAAGTTTTCAATTTTAATGAAGTCCAATTTATCTATTTCTTTCCGCTACTGTTTTTTTGGGGTTTTTTTGAGACAGAGTCTTACTCTGTTGCCTGGGCTCGAGTGTCATGGCGTCAGCTTAGCTCATAGCAACCTCAAACTCCTGAGCTCAAGCAATCCTTCCGCCTTGGCCTTCTAAAGCATTGGAATTACAAGCGTGAGCCACCACACCCAGCCTAGTTTCTGCTACTGTTTATGCTTTTGGTGTCCTATTAAGAATCTACTGCCAAATATGAAGACAGTAAGATTTACCCTTATGACTTCTTCTAAGAGTTTTATAGTATTGGTTCTTACATTTAGCCCTTTGATCCATTCTGGATTAATTTTTATACATAGTATGAGGTAAGGGTTCAATTTTAATCTATGGAATTTAGCTATCAGTTTTCCCAACACTATGTGTTGAAAAAAATTATTATTTCCCCACTGAATGGTCTTGGCCCACTGGTCAAAATGCAGTTGACCAGAGAGAGATTCATAGAGAGATTGTCAAATGTATTCCATTAACCTATATGTTTATCTTTATGCCAGTACCACACTGTCTGGATCACTGCTATTTTATAGTAAGTTTTGAAATCAAAAGTATGAGTTGTCCACCTTTGCTCTTCTTTTCAAGATTGTTTTTTGCTCTTCTGAGTCCCTTGCAATTCCATATGAATTTTAGGATCCGCTTATCAATTTCTATAAAGCAACCAGTTGGGATTCTGATAAGGACTGTGTTGAATCTGTGTATCAATTTGGAGAATACTGCCATTTTGAAGATACTATGTCTTAAGACCCATGGGCATGGGATGTCTACCATGTTTTTTGGTCTTTAATTCCTTGCTACAATGTTTTATAATTTTCAGAGTATAAATTTTACACTCATGTTGTTAAATTTATTCCTTAGTATTTTATCCTTTTTTTTTTTTTTTTTTTGAGACAGAGTCTCACTTTATTGCCCAGGCTAGAGTGAGTGCCGTGGCATCAGCCTAGCTCACAGCAACCTCAAACTCCTGGGCTCAAGCAATCCTGCTGCCTCAGCCTCCCAAGTAGCTGGGACTACAGGCATGTGCCACCATGCCCGGCTAATTTTTTCTATATATATTAGTTGGCCAATTAATTTCTTTCTATTTATAGTAGAGATGGGGTCTCGCTCTTGCTCAGGTTGGTATCAAACTCCTGAGCTCAAACGATCCGCCCACCTCAGCCTCCCAGAGAGCTAGGATTACAGGCGTGAGCCACTACGCCCGGCCTTATTTTATCCTTTTTGACGCTATTGTAAATGGAACTGTTTTTAAATTTCATTTTTGGATTAAACACATCTACTTTTGTATAATACTGATTCAGACCTCTTCTCTCATGATCCATTCCCAGAAGTATATTATGTCTTTTAATTATAACAATATTAGTATCTCTTAGACACCAACTAGGAAACTATTTTGGCTGTTAAGAGATTTTTTATTTTTATTGTTGTTTTTATTTGTTTCTCCAGTCCTCAGCTTTGCTCCACAGAGCTGGAGATTGCTAACATAAATGATAATATATGAAGTTTTCCTATAACATGGCTAAAATTTTCAGCAAATGTAATTTATGATTCTAATTTATATTACTATTAACTTATATTCTACAAACATTCTCATGAAAAACTTTACATTTAGCCTTGACTACACTCAATAACCACTCAACCACTACACTCAAATAAAAAAATTTTGAGTAGAATAAAACTGTAGAAAAATGTATTTATATCACCAATATATAAATTTCCTAACCAATATATATAAAATAAAAATAATTTATCCAGTAATCTATAGAGGAAGATATATTTCTAATAATTATCTTCATGAAAATGCTTATTGTGGTATTTACTTACAATAATAAAAGCTTGGTGCAACTGGAAACCCAATTTTACAGTTAACAGGTCTAGTAATCCACTTGAAGAAACAGAATGTAGCCGATAGCCATTAAAATTATATTCACAAAAATCACATAGCATAGTAAGTTAAAAAAGTAGAATCCCAAGGTATATCCAATTTTGTTTATATTAAAGTACACATATGTATACACATATGCACAAATCAACAAAGACTTTGCTGTAATTTTTTGTGATGATGTTGCCTAAAAAAAATCCCCAAATCCCTTCTTCTCTGGGAAAACACCAAATGGCGGATGACGCCAGTACAGAGGGAGGGCCCGGAGGCCCCGGGGGGCCCTGGAATGGGAGGCCGCGGCAGCGGCATTAGTGGCCGTGGTCGCGGCCGTGGTCAGGGCCGCGGCTGAGGTCGTGGAGCTCGTAGAGGCAAGGCCGAGGACAAAGAGTGGATGCCCGTGACCAAGCTGGGCCGCCTGGTTAAGGACATGAAGATTAAATCCCTGGAGGAGATCTATCTGTTCTCCTTGCCTATCAAGGAGTCTGAGATCATTGATTTTTTTCCTGGGAGCATCTCTTAAAGATGAGGTTTTGAAGATTATGCCAGTGCAAAAGCAGACCTGCTGGCTGGCCAGCAGACCAGGTTCAAGGCGTTAAAACAAAAAACACTTAGAATTACTTAAATCATGAAGCACTTACTGTTTTAACTTTTTGTCATCCCAACAAACTAGAGGAATTCCCACTAATATTCTTTTTTTTTTTCTTTTTTGAGACAAAGTCTCGCTTTGTTGCCCAGGCTAGAGTGAGTGCTATGGCGTCAGCCTAGCTCACAGCAACCTCAAACTCCTGGGCTCAAGCAATCCTACTGCTTCAGCCTCCTGAGTAGCTGGGACTACAGGCATACACTACCATGCCTGGCTAATTTTTTCTATATATATTAGTTGGCCAATTAATTTCTTTCTATTTATAGTAGAGACAGAGTCTCGCTCTTCCTCGGGCTGGTTTCGAACTCATGACCTCAAGCAATCCGCCCACCTTGGCCTCCCAAAGTGCTACGATTACAGGCGTGAGCCACCGCGCCCGGCCCCACTAGTATTCTTATATATTTCAGATTATTATAGAGGTACAAATGTTTAGGTTACATATACTGCCTTTGCACTGCCTGAATCAGAGCTACTAGTGTGCTCATCCCCCAGACAGTGCACACCATACCCATTAGATGTGAATGTACCCATCCCCTCCTCCTCCCTCCCACCTGCCTGACACCTTATGAATGTTACTCCTATATGTGCACATAAGTGTTGATCAATTAATATCGATTTATGAAGGTGACCCCAAAAGCAATCACAGCATCAACAAAAGTAAATAAATGGGACCTGATCAAATTAAAAAGCTTCTGCACAGCTAAGAAACTATCACTAGAGTGAACAAACAATCTACAGAATGAGAGAAAATATTCACATGCTATATATCTGACAAAGGGCTATTAACTAGAATCTACATAGAACTCAGGAAAATCAGCAAGAAAAAAATCAAGCGATCCCATTAAAAAGCGGGCAAAGGACATGAACAGAAACTTTTCAAAAGATAAACTAATGGCCAAGAAATGTATGAAAAAATGCTCAACATCTCTAATCATCAGGGAAATACAAATCAAAACCACAATGAGTTATCATTTAACTCCAGTGAGAATAGCTTTTATCAAAAAGTCCCAAAATAACAAATGTTGGCATGGATGCAGAGAGATACCGTGTTTCCCTGAAATAAGACCTACCTATAAAATAAGCCCTAGCAGGATTTCTAAGCATTTGCACAATATAAGCCGTATCCCGAAAATAAGACCTAGTGATGGGCGTGGCTACACAGTGTATCTGCACAACCCATGCATTTCGTCGCCGAGTGGTAAAGATGAGCAGCCCTTCTCATCTGCCCCATGAGAGCTCTATTATTCTGACATGAGACACTGGGGCCAATAGTTCTAAAGGAAATAGAGTTGCAAGAAATTCAGGATGGAATTCGGGGTTTGGAGAGTTATGATGATGTTCCAGAAGAAAACGACTTACCTATATTTGAATAAATGTAGATTGTGGTACACCGTACTTTAAAAAAATAACACATCCCCTGAAAATAAGCCCTAGGGTGTCTTCTTGAGGAAAAATAAATATAAGACCCTGTCATTTTCAGGGAAACACAGGAGGAACACTCATATACTGCTGGTGGGACTGCAAACTAGTACAACCTCTATGGAAAGTAATATGAAGCTATCTCAAAGAACTAAAAGTAGAACTACCATTTGATCCAGCAATCCCCACTACTGGGCATCTACCCAAAGGGAAAAAAAGACATTCTATAATAAAGACATCTGCACTTGAATGTTTATAGCAGCACAATTCATAATTGCAAAGATGAGGAAACAACCCAGGTGTCCATGAATCCATGAGTGGATTAATAAAATGTGGTATATATGTATACTACAGAGTACTACTCAGCCACAAAAAAAAAAAAAAAAAAAAAGGTAAACTGACACCTCTTCTGTTATCCTCGAGGGAGCTGGACCCCATTCTCCTAAGTGAAGTAACACAAGAATAGAAAAACTAGTATTCTTTAGGTATGAGTGCTACCTAAATAGATTAAAAACAGATTGCTCCATGTTTTTTTAAAAATACAGAAAATCTACATTTTGAGGGAGGGGAAAGTAAGATCACTCTAATTAATTTATCTTCTCCAAGGGGGAAAAAATAAGAAACATGACATTTAATTCCTTCCAAGTTTTTTCATGGCCCACAGAATAAAGTCCAAAATGTCTACCATAGCCCACAGCCAGTCAAGAACAGGCTCTGCTCACAAAACCTAGCCTCACTTCCTAATACCAGTTCTCAATACTGAACCACCCTTGTGCAACTGAGCCACATGGGCTTCTAGTAGCACTGAGCTTCTTTACGTTTTCTTGTGGCACTGTGTTTCACACCTCCATGTCTTTGTATGATGCCTATTCCTTCTCAAAATGTTCTCCCCCACCCCTTCTAACTCCCCACCCCCAGCCTTTTCTCCTAACTGTTCAACTGAAGTTTTAAAGATTCAACTCAAAGTGCCTTATTTGTGCAGGTTTTCTGCCATTTTCAAATTCCAGCAGCAATATCACTCTCTAGTCCTTTTAAGCTACCACTACATCTTACTTATATTTTCTATTATTTTACTTACTACATTGCAGTATAGTTATTAATTTACAAGTGTAACTTTCCAAATAGTATCTCTATGAGAGTAGGGTCCATGTCTTATTTATGATCTTTGTACCCTCAGGGCCAACACCTGCCAAAAAAACAAATGCTCAATATAATTTGTTAAATGAATAAATGGTTAGGTAATTATGGAAATCTACCCCTAACCTTTTATTTGACTGAGATACAGTGTTTGTAATATTCTACACTTTGGTTTTCTTCTAAATTTACTTTGTTTTAGTATTAAATTTGTAATAATTAATTTACCAATGTTTTTCTTCCTCACTCCCTGGAAAATCTCTGAAGAGTAATGTTGGGGATGGTCCACCATAGAAACTAAACAGCATTAAAGAAAAGATTATCAGCTATCATTTTATGCTTTGTATTTCTTTTCCTGGTAATAGGTAATTACATTAAATGACAATGGCAATCATCTTTGGAATTAGATATTTACTTTAATATGCTTTTAAACCATTTCTATCTGACACACGATATTTCAATTGCAGACTTAACCAACCAGTAAGTGGTAAGACTATATGGTATATAACAGAAATATTTGTTTGGGATATCTTGCATCTGGGCTCCAGCTGTAATTCTGTAGCAAGCTAGTTGGTTTCCCTTGACCAAGTCATTTAATTTTGAATTTCTCTCATCTTAAAAATGAAGATGGTTGCACTACACAATGCCAAAGTTCCTTACAGGTCTAAAACTTATGGGCCGGTCGCGGAGGCTCACACCTGTAATCCTAGCACTCCGGGAGGCCCAGGTGGGAGGACTGTTTGAGGTCAAGAGTTCAAGACCAGCCTGAGCAAGAGCCAGACCCTGTCTCTACTGAAGAAAGAAAGGGAAGAAAGGGAAGGGAAGGAAGGAAGAAAGAGAAAGAAAGAGAGAAAGAAATTAGCCAGGCAACTAAAAATAGAAAGAAAAAAAATATTAGCCAGGCATAGTGGCACATGCCTGTAGTCCCAGCTACTCAGGAAGCTGAGGCAGGAGGATCACGTGAGCCCAGGAGTTTGAGGTTGCTGTGAGCTAGGCTGATGCCACGGCACTCTAGCCTGGACAACAGAGCAAGACTCTGTCTCAAAAAAACAATCTTACATAACTACTACTTTTGTTGATCTGGACTTGGACTTCATATATCTATTCAGTCAGTCAAAGTTACCATGAGTTTTTTGGAAGCCAGGGCACATTCTTGTTTCGTACTAAACTCACAGTCATCTTTTTCATACTAACTGCTCCTAATTGAGTTGTCAGAGCCAACACTGTATAGTAGGGTTTGTGAACCATGATCAGGACTTTTGTCAACTCACTGCTTATTTAAGATAACACTAAACCTTGAGCCTGAGCAACAAAGCAAGACCCCATCTCCACAAAAAATAAGAAAAATTAGCTGGGCATGGTGGCACATGCCTGCAGTCCTAGCTACTCAGGAGGCTGAGACAGGAGGATCCCTTAAGGTTTAACAAAACTGGAATTTTTATTATTAAATTCTTTTGATCCTCCTGAGTCAAGATGTCAACACACAATCCTGTAAATCTGTGACACTTCTAAAATTACCATATTGGCCGGGTGTGGTGGCTTACGCATGTAATCCTAGCACTCTGGGAGGCCGAGGCGTGCGGATGGCTCAAGTTCAGGAGTTCGAAACCAGCCTGAGCAAGACCCCTTCTCTACTAAAAATAGAAAATAGATTAATTGACCAACTAAAAATATATATACAAAATATAAGCCGGGCATGGTGGCACATGCCTATAGTCCCAGCTACTCGGGAGGCTGAGGCAGTAGGATCACTTGAGCCCAGGAGATTGAGGTTGCTGTGAGCTAGGCTGATGCCATGGCACTCACTCTAGCGTGGGCAACAGAGTGAGACTATGAATGAATGAATGAATGAATGAAAATAAAATTATCATATTAACATGACCCAGACCGTGTGTCAATGAATGTAGTTAAGACTCTTCACTCCTACATTTTTTGATGGATTACGCTATTGACAGAATTCTTCCCTCAAGATGTGTTAAAGCTGTTTAACCTCACCAAATTCTGTTTAAGTTAAAACTAACAGGGTGCAATTCCAAAAGAAATTTAAACTGCAATATTACTAGGAACAAGAATTTGATACACATTTGATATTCTTCCAAGAAAATTAAAATGCATTTTGTCTGAAGTAACAATTTTAAATTTAATTCCTCCACAACATACAGTGGAACCAAAACAAATGATATAATCTGTGATGCCTGTAAAGTGGACATATAAAAATAAATATCCTTTTTTTCTTTTTCCTGAGACTGAGTCCCACTCTGTTGCCCACCCTATAGTGCCGTGGCATGAGCCTAGCAGCTCATAGTAACCTCAAACTCTTGGGCTGAGGGGATCCTCCTGCCTCAACCTCCTGAGTAGCTGTGACTACAGACATGCGCCACCCCACCCAGCTAATTTTTTCTAATTTTACTAGAGACAGGGTCTCGTTCTTGCTCAGGCTGGTCTCATACTCCTGATCTCAAGCGATCCTACGGCCTCAGCCTCCCACAGTACTAGGATTAAACACATGAGCTACCGTACCTGGCCATATTCCTTATCCAGAGGGGAAAAAATGTATTTTGTCACGTCTACAATTTACTTTTTTTTTTTTTTTTTGAGACAGAGTCTCACTTTGTTGCCCAGGCTAGAGTAAGTGCCATGGCATCTGCCTAGCTCACAGCAACCTCAAACTCCTGGGCTCAAGCGATCCTGCTGCTTCAGCCTCCTGAGTAGCTGGGACTACAGGCATGTGCCACCATGCCCGGCTAATTTTTTCTATATATATTAGTTGGCCAATTAATTTCTTTGTATTTATAGTAGAGACGGGGTCTCGCTCTTGCTCAGGGTGGTTTTGAACTCCTGACCTCGAGCAATCCACCCACCTCGGCCTCCCAGAGAGCTAGGATTACAGGCGTGAGCCACCGCGCCCAGCCTACAACTTACTTTTAAATAGTTCAAAAATACAAACTAATACACACATATGTATAGACATTCATATCTAAAAAGAGATAAGGCACACAAGATAAAATATTAACAATTGGTAAATCTAGATGACAGTATATTATGTATTTTTTTTTTTGAGACAGTCTCACTCTGTTGCCCCAGCTAGAGTGTAGTGGCATCACCAAAGCTAACTGCAACTGCAACCTCAACCTCTTAGGCTCAGGCAATCCTCCTGCCTTAACCTCCTGAGTAGCTAGGAATACAGGAGTGCCATGACACTCGGATAATTTTTTCCATTTTTAGTAGTGACGGGGTCTCAGTCTTGCTCACACTTGGTCTCAAACTCTTTTTTTATTTTTTTGACAGAGTCTAAAACAACTGTTTTTTTAGACAGGGTCTAAAAAGTCTGTTGCCTGGGCTAGAGTGCCATGGTGTCAGCCTTGCTCACAGGAATCTCAAACTCCTAGGCTCAAGAGATCCTTCTGCCTCAGCCTCCCAAATAGCTGGGTCTACCGGCACACGCTACCATGCCCGGCTATTTTTTCTATATATTTTTAGTTGGCCAATTAATTTCTTTCTATATTTACTAGAGACGGGGTCTCGCTCTTGCTCAGGCTGGTTTTGAACTCCTGACCTTGAGCAATCCTCCTGCCTTGGCCTCCCCAGAGTGCTAGGATTACAGGCGTGAGCCACCACACCCGGCCTTGGTCTCGAACTCTTGATCTCAAGCAATCCTCCTGCCTCAGCCTCCCAGAGTGCTAGAATTACAGGTACGAGCCACCGCGCCCCAGCCCTATGGATATTCTTTTTACTTCTCTTCACGACTAAAAATTTTCTTCATACAAACTTAAGAAAAATTAAAACAAATTATTAAAAAACATTTTGTAGTATATATACAAATCAAGTGCTCACATGTATCAAGCACTGGCATGAGTGGTTATGTACATTATCTGAATTAGATCTTCACAACAAATATGTAAGGTAGATACTATTATCCACCTTTTACAAAGGATGAAAATGAAACTCAGAAAGGCAACTGACTTTAGTACTCCTACTTTTAACCACTTGGGAAGAGTAATGACATGACTTCTAAGACTTGTTTGATTCATCCACAGAACCTAAAAATTTGTAATTTTATAGAAAAACTTGAACAATGTTGCAAATGCACATTATATCAATGTTTGGTTGGTTGGCTGGGTTTTCGGCTAATATAGTTTCATTTGTTTAAAATGTTAACATTTCCTAAGAAACTATTAATTAAAAGGTAACATTTGATTTTACAATGTCTTCATTTTCAACTACAGACGAAACAACTTTAAAACTCATGTTTCATCTTAAGCTTGCATTATTTCAGATAAATGATTTTCAAAAATTTTTAAAGCAGCAGCACCACAACTTTCAAACAAAATCTTACTGAAAACTCAATATATAAAATAGATAACATAGAGAATCCATCCTGCTCACTTCTTTCCCATTCCCTGGACTTTGTGGGATACAATATGAAACCAATTGCTTTAAATAATAGCCAACTGTAAATTGTTAATGATCACAACTGCCAAAAACAGAACCAGCTAGTAAAAGCTGAAGTTACAAATTCCAATTTAACTCCATGAGTGATAGTTCAGTAATTCAGCTAAGGAAAGAACAATATGCAGAGAGGCTGTCATATACACTCTACTTTAGTCATAGAAATTAAATGTCTTATTTTAGAAGTCATGGAGGAGTGTGTCATAGGACAAGCTGCTACCCTTAGCCACTTTACCTTTGTCAGAAGCATCCTTTTGTGCTAACGCACTTTTGCATTTTTCATCAGATACAAAAGAGGGAAAAGACCAAAGAGGTCGACTCTTTGTGACTCTATTTTCTTAAATGCAAGTAAAAACATCCCCTAATCCTATCCTACTTCACAAGGATAATATGAAGACTATTAAAATTATATGCTTGCCTCTCTAAAGGGTCTCCCATAAACATGGGTACATCCCTACCTGGATATGAAAGAAATACCATCTATTTATTCTTGCAACTATGAAGAAAAACACAAGTAAGCCAGCCACAATGGCTCTCGCCTGCAGTCCCAGCTACTCCAGAGGCTGAGGCAGGAGGATCACTTGAGGCTGGGAGTTTGAGACCAACTGTGGACCCTATCTTTAAAAAAAAATGAAAAAATATCAGCAGGGCATGGTGATGTGCACTTGTAGTCCCACCTGCCCAGAGGGTGAAGTGGGAAGGTGGCTTGAACCCAGGAGTTCGAGGATGCAGTGAGCTACGATTGTGCCACTGCACTCCAGCCTGGGCAACACAGCAAGCCCTCATCTCTTAAAAAAAAAGAAACAAGCAATTATTTGTAGATTAGGGATATATACATTTTCTTAATTCTAAAGGAGAAGAATAATTCATATCTTTATGTTTACATGATTCTTTCAGACCTGATTCAGCATAAGGCTCAAAACTCTAAAAAAGAAAAAAAGTCTTCAAAATATTCCCCATGTCTTTCAATTAATAAATATCAATCTGCAAAATCTGTTTCCACCACATTGTGTCCTCCTACCTACATGATCACCATCCATCAGTTTTCCCCTCTCTTAAATCTTCAAAATTCCCCTTTCTAAGAATGTAGCAATATATACAAGTAAGACTCCACAGACATAATCTTTCCATTGAAAATGAGCAAAGGACATGAAGAAGCAACACTTAAAAGAAGAAATATAAATGTGTATGTATAAAGATGTTTAACTTTAGCCATGAACATATACACATTTAAATATTATTTTCCCCTATCAGATTGGCATCGATGGAAAGATTCTTAATAATGTTCAGGGTTTTGAAGCAGTGAGGAAATAATCATACACACACACACACACAAACTAAAACATCTTTATGGAGGGCAAATTGACAATATGTAACAAAATTGCAAATGTACATATCCAGAACAGACACTTCCAGAAGTTAGCCTAAGAAAATAATAAGTACAGCCAGGCACGGTGGCTCACGCAGGTAATCCTAGCACTGGGAGGTCGAGGAGGGCGAATTGCTCAAGGTCAGGAGTTCAAAACCAGCCTGAGCAAGAGCGAGATCCCGTCTCTACTAAAAATAGAAAGAAATTAATTGGCCAACTAAAAATATATATAGAAAAAATTAGCCAGGCATGGTGGCACATGCCTGTAGTCCCAGCTGCTCAGGAGGCTGAGGCAGAAGGATCACTCGAGCCAGGAGTTTGAGGTTGCTGTGACCTAGGCTGATGCCATGGCCCTCCAGCCCGGGCAACAGAGTGAGACTCCGTCTCAAAAAAAAGAAAAGAAAAGAATCAGCATACAGTTTGAACTATTAATACAAGGATGTTCAGTATATTAATAATATCAATTATAATATTAAAAAAATAGAAAATTTACATGTTTATTGAGATTGGCTAAATTACTAAGCTAGATATTAAAAATGAGTGATCTAGGGCTGGGCGCAGTGGCTCACGCCTATAATCCTAGCACTCTGGGAGGCCAAGGCAGGAGTTTGCTCAAGGTCAGGAGTTCAAAACCAGCCTGAGCAAGAGTGAAACCCATCTCTACTAAAAATAGAAATAAATTAATTGACCAACTAAAAATATACACAAAAAATTAGCCGGGCATGGTGGCACATGCCTGTAGACCTAGCTACTCGGGAGGCTGAGTCAGTTAGGATGACCTGAGCCCAAGGAGATTGAGGTTGCTGTGAGCTAGGCTGATGCCACGGCACTCACTCTAGCCTGGGCAACACAGTGAGACTCTGTCTCAAAAAAAAAAGAGTGATCTATATTTACGTTGAAATAATAGGATGTTCATGCTCTATTAAGTGATAAAAGCAGGCTTATCGCACAATTTGATTGCATGTCTAAAATATGCCCTGATATACATTTTTTTTAAAGCCATCTATTTTTCTAGGGATTGTTTTTTTTTGAGACGGGGTCTTGTTCTGCAGCCCAAGATAAAGTACAGTGGGGTATTATCATAGCTCACTGCAACCTCAAACTACTAGGCTCAAGTGATCCTCCTGTCTCAGTTCCCCCAGTAGCTGGGACTATAGGTGTGTACCACCATGCTTGGCTACGTTTGCTATCTTTTGTAGAAACAGGATCTTGCTATGTTGCTGAGGATGATCTTGAACTCCTGGCCTCAAGTGATCCTCCCGCCTCGACCTCCCAAAGTACTAGGATTACAAGTGTGAGCCACTGCGCCTCGCCTCTGATACACATTTTCAAATTTTGCAAAATTAAACTATCATTACTGGTTATCTCTGGAGACACTTCTAAAATAGAATTTAAAAAAAAATTTTGGTGGCTGGGCGCGGTGGCTCACACCTGTAATCCTAGCACTCTGGAAAGCTGAGGCGGGTGGACTGCTCAAGGTCAGGAGTTTGAAACCAACCTAAGCAAGAGCGAGACCCCATCTCTACTATAAATAGAAACAAATTAATTGGCCAACTAAAAATATACAGAAAAAATCAGCTGGCCATGGTGGCACATGCCTGTAGTCCCAGCTACTTGGGAGGATGAGTAAGGATTGCTTGAGGCCAGGAGAGTGAGGTTGCTGTGAGCTAGGCTGATGCCACAGCACTCTAGCTCAGGCAACAGAGTGAGACTCCGTCTCAAAAAAAAAAAAATTTTGGTAATAAGCATGTTCTTTTCTTTTTTTTTAAATTTTGCTTTAATGGAAAAATTTGCTCTTTATTGATTTTTTTTCTGATTACAAAATACATGTGTTCATTTAAAAATGGGGGGCAGGGAGAGAGAAACATCTCAGAAATATATAAACATAAGTGAAAGATCAATAGGACTAATTAGCCCTCTCCTGCTTAACCTCTCTATTCTTCAAATTCTTCCTCTTTTGCCTAGTCATAAAAGCTTCACAAAGCATCATGTCTTCACCCTTTGTGTGGTCATTAACACCTACATGGTGATGATTTCTTAATCCCTATCTCAAGCTTGAACTTTCTAAGTCTCAGATATACATTTCTGCATATGTGTCACACACTCCTCAAAGTCAAATTTTTTTTTTTTTTTTTTTGAGACAGAGTCTCACTTTATTGCCCAGGCTAGAGTGAGTGCCATGGCGTCAGCCTAGCTCACAGCAACCTCAAACTCCTGGGCTCAAGCAATCCTGCTGCCTCAGCCTCCCAAGTAGCTGGGACTACAGGCATGTGCCACCATGCCCGGCTAATTTTTTCTATATATATTAATTGGCCAATTAATTTCTTTCTATTTATAGTAGAGATGGGGTCTCGCTCTTGCTCAGGCTGGTCTCGAACTCCTGAGCTCAAACGATCCGCCCACATTGGCCTCCCAGAGAGCTAGGATTACAGGCGTGAGCCACCGCGCCCGGCCCAAAGTCAAATATTTACAAACTCTGTCTTATATGCCTTCCCAATCACCCACCCCAGTCCCATATTTCCTATCTCCATTAAAGGTTTCCTCATTCATATGGCCTTCCTAAGCTAGCAAATTTAGTCATCCTTAACTCCTTCCCCTCGAACAACTAGTGACTAAATTCTGCCTAAGTCTACTTCTAAAATTTCGTTCTAATTGACCCCTTCCTCTCTCCATCTCACTGGCATTTTCAGAGCTAAGTCCTAAGCTCTGCTATTTCTGACCCGGACTATTCAGCCTACAGACATTTCTTGAGTACCCATTATATACCATACACAGTGAAAGGAGTTAGTGATGTGAAGAAAAATAAAGCAAAATACTACCTCTCAATCATATCTTGGGGTACAGAGATGGAGGAAGAAAGTACAATGTGATAACTACCATAATTAGAGCAAAATCTAATGATGTCAACTTCTGTACTATATGATCAAATCTTATAACTACCTGAATTCTCTTTCTAGAATACAAAGTAGATCATGTCACTCATCTGTTGTAAAATGCTTAATGATTCTACCTAATGCCTACAGGATAAAGTCCAAATGCTTTAATACCACTCAAACACTTCAAAATCTGGTCCCAACTTACCTAACAGCCTCATCTATTACTTTTCTTTCACTTCACATCCTATGACCCAGTCATGTATAACTGTTAGCTGTTGCTCTGATAACATGCTGGCCACTTTTACAACATTTAGTGCTTATGTATTCTGTAGCTGGAGAGGCCTTCTTCCTTGTGACTACGAGCAAAAAACCTGTCATATTATCAAATGATATCTCCTCTCTGAAATCTTCATTAACTTTCTCTGCCAATGCAGCTTCTATAAAATCTACTATAATACTTATCACTTTGTATTGCAATTTGTTTTTTTCCTTCTCCCAACCACTAGACGGTGGCATTCTGAGGGACTGAAACTATATTTTGTTATTTGTATCCTTCCCAAAGTCTAGGATCATAGTAGATAAACAGGAAATGGTTCTTAAATACATGACAGGGTAGAAACATTTGCAGAGAACCAAAATGCACTGATCGGTATGTAATTTTTTTTTTTTTTTTGGCTCTCTGTCTGGAATCCATAGGTTTACCTAAATACTGAGGCCACTACCTACCACTATCACCCCACTACCCCCATAAACCTGGAGCCCAAAGCAGCCCGTGCTTTCGGGGTTTTTTACCCTCTTCCTATTCATCTAGCTATCCATTCATTTCATAAATAACAGTAAACAATACAGAAAGAATCCCTGCCCTCCAAAGAGCTTATATTCAAGAGAGGCAACTACCGGGTAAACAAATACACAAGGTCATTTCACATAGTGATCAATGCAATTAATAAAGTAGTCTGATAAGACAAAATGTGCTAAAGGAGAAATGTGCTACTTTAAATGGGGGTGGGGAAGAAGTTATATAGGTTTCCCTGAGAAGGTAAGCATGAAGGATGAGAAACTGCCAGCTATGTGCAAATTTTAGGGAAAGAGTTCTGTAAGAGAGTTCTGCAAGCAGAAAGAACTTCAAGTATAAAGCTTTGAAACAGAAATGCACTTGGCTGTTTGAGGGACAGAAGAAACAATATGGCTAGAAAAGGAAATACGTTTGGAGAAGCAGGGCCTTGTAGGTGGTAGCCATGATGGAGGCCTACCAGCACCTGCCTTGAGTTTAGAATTTCCTAGTTCATGTCTTCTATTGTCTGTACAATATTCTATTTAGTAATACCAGAGCAAAAGAATAATGGAATGGGGCATACAGCCCACTCTATTATTAGGAAGATATCAAATGATTCCAAAAAGTACCTTTACTGGTTTCTGCTGATTAAAAAAAAAATTACTGGCCGGGCGCGGTGGCTCAAGCCTGTAATCCTAGCTCTCTGGCAGGCCGAGGTGGGCGGATCATTTGAGCTCAGGAGTTCGAGACCAGCCTGAGCAAGAGCGAGACCCCATCTCTACTATAAATAGAAGGAAATTAATTGGCCAACTAATATACATAGAAAAAATTAGCCGGGCATGGTGGCACATGCCTGTAGTCCCAGCTACTTGGGAGGCTGAGGCAGCAGGATTGCTTGAGCCCAGGAGTTTGAGGTTGCTGTGAGCTAGGCTGACGCCACGGCACTCACTCTAGCCTGGGCAATAAAGTGAGACTCTGTCTCAAAAAAAAAAAAAAAAATTACTTCTAGATAAAATGATGTAATAATATGGTCCCATATTACGGATGAAAACCTGATAAACACAGAATAAAACCACCTGAAAAGAAAGACAAGTTTTTTCTACTGACTACAAGCAAGGCAAAATGAGAAATATCACAATTATCCCAGATTCATTAGAGGAAATAAAACATAGTACTCTACTACTCTGAAAATACATAAGTGCTACAAATTTATCCTTTTAACTGAATGGATTTTTCCAATCTCATGTAAATTTATAATACAAATCTAGACTTAAGTGATTAAATAGATTTCCAGTTTTCACTGACCAAAGTTGCTTTCATCTGTACAAAAATTAAACAATTTTTTGATGTTTTGAGAATTCATAGATTTATATGCATTAGAAACTCCCTCTCAACAATAATCTTGTGGATGTTATGTCATAATCTATTTAATGCAAGTAGTGCTGTGATGTTAAAACAAAGTCAATTTATTACATAAAGGAATGTTCACAAAACTAGTTGCTAAAGCAACTCTGTAATTGCTAAGAAGTCAAGCAGTGTGAAATTACACATCTTACTCCTGTTCTCAGTAGCGTCTGTTGGCTTTGCTAACCTGAACATGAACATAACTCTAAATAAGGACCCTTTCATTATCCTAGTCAGGTCTTTAAATTCCAGGTTGCCAGCCTTCTATTGGTAAAAATAAATTCATTCTCAGCATCCTTAAATTCAGTTCTGTTCTCATCTCAGGCTAGTGATGTTTTCTCCAAAGCTCTCTACGGGAAATCAACAGTAAGATTTTTTCCGTCTTCTTTTTGCAGGACCATCAGAAGTAGCAGAGGTAATAAACAATAATCATCTTACGCTACCCCTCCCCACTTCCCCCAAGGGCCAAAGGTTTCTTGCAATGAAGCTTCATAATATCCCACAGTCTCAACAGCTACAAAGAAATACTTTAGCCTAAAAGGAGACCTTTCCAAATTCTCAAGCTGATCTCCATCTTCATACATTTATTTATAAGGCATTTTGTTTTCTCTTCCCCATTCACCAAAAGAGGACCATTAAAATGTATATGAATACCCAGTGCACTTTCTTTTCAATCTCACATGTTCAAGCTAGTTGATTTTGTCATTATTCAACATCTGACTCATAAATTCACACTTGAAACAGAAAATCCCATTCCTTGGTTGTGAAATAAAATTGCATAATCTCTCCTTGGAGTTCTAACTTGATTCTAATGTTGGGAACTCCAGGCATCTGTTAGAAAACTTCTCTGAACATATAGTGTATATCCTCATACACTAAGTCTGGGTATTACTGAGCAAGGATTTACTCCTCTGTTTTTAGGGGCAGAGTCTGAATTAAAGCAAGGCTTTACTCCCTTCCTAAAGTGTGGTTCAAAGACTAACAGCATCTATATCACCTGGGAGTTTATAAAAAATGCAGAATTTAGGGCTCTACCTACTAAATCAAAACCTGCACTTTACTGATATCTGTATGCAGATCCACCTACACATAAAATCTTAGAATTGGTGGAAAATGTAAAAACCTCTTACATATAAAGAACCCTGGATAACAATTATAATTGATAATGACTATAGCCCTGTTCAAAAATTCTTTCTTTTAACAAGTCCTACTTAAGAGAAATTTCCTCTAAAACTATAAATTGCTTGTCTTGAAACACACCAAAGCTTACTGTTGTTTTTAGTGGAAGCCACTGACATAACCAAGTTCTTACCTAATCTGAGCTCTCCGAAGTTCCCACACCCTATCTTCTTGCCAACCCTGAAGTTGGGTCCCACCATAAGAACCCCAGAAGATGTTGAAGAGCCAGAAGGTCGGGAGCAATGTGCACTCCTTTGTGCCATGGGTTTAGTTGTCCGTTGTCTTTCATCCTTTTCCCTACTAGGATGGTCCATGATCCTACACGACAGAGTCTCTGGATAGCAAGCAGCCTTGGTGTGTACACTTTTCTCCGATACAAAAGTATGTCCAAATAAATCCTAGTCAGGGAAAGGTAAGGAGTTCTTTTGGCATCATATTTATGTTTCTAATATATCTCCAGGAGGTGAAAAACCATTGATTAGTTCCTGTAGGACACGTAGTCTGTAGGTCTCAAGCATAGGAGGACATTTTGTAACCTAGGTAAAAATAAAGAAAACATGCAGTTAAAAATTAAATTTTAAAACAAATTGAGAAAGTCACTACTAATTAGAATGGATCCTATCCAAAGATGAGCAAAGTGGATAGCTTCCTGAAATGGGTTTTGGTTTTCTATTCTCCAACAATGTAGCCATCTGGATTAGTTATTCATGTGGTAACATAAGCTCAGTAGGCTGCAGATCATGGAAACTAAGGGAATGCACAGCCTTTAATATAAAATGCTTTCTTCTAGTAACTAACATGTACATGACCAAAAAGCAAGCTATTTGGTGGTTTCTTCATCATTGGTTAACAGAAAGATATGCTGGTGTTAAAACCAAATTAAAGAAACTAAGGACAATTTAATTAAAAGCTCTTCCTTTTAATTTGGCCAGAATGTATTAGAAACAAGACTATTCACTGCCCCTCTCCTCCATTACCATCATTTACCAAACAGGGACAGCAATCATGTAATACAAAGTTACTGATCAACACAGACTTCTGTGGGAATTTTTAACATCATACTAGTAATAAGTAGTCCTAGACTTAAGCTTTGAAAAGCTCAACTTTTAATCTAGTTTTTGCTGTGGACTGAGTAGGCAAAAAGTGTCAGAAGGAAATCCTTTGAAAGTGAAAACAAAGCAGAAAGAAACAAAAAAATCTTAAAAATAACACTCATCCCTAACAGAATTCTCCCATTTTCCAATTAAGTACTGAGCTCAACACAAAAGTTTACATCTGATTATCCATGGGAGTATCCTTAATAAAAAAATACTGTTATCACCAGTCATACACTAAACATATACTTATGTTTCACTTTCATAAGTATTTTCCTTAAAACTTTAAGGGAAGAGAATTAAAACAACTGTTGGTTATTATCTCCAATCATATACTAGAGCAAAAATGTCTAGACTGTAAGCTTCCTGGGAACACATTTAATTCCCTACTACAGTAACAGGTACAAAGCTGTGAGCTGAATGTACAGTGAGCACATAATCTAAAAATATAATCTACCTGTTCCATTATAGTAATAGTCATTAAAATAAACTGCTTATTTTTAACTTTTCTATTTGCTTTTTTTGCATTATTGAAACTACATGATGACATTCGGCTTCCATAATGCTAATCATCAATAATATACATTTCTCTGAATTCAGGAAACAAGAGCTTTACATTTATAATGCATATTTTATAAAGGAGGAATCATGAGGGTGATGAGAAGAGGTCAGTAATTACGGAATTTCCTATATGAACACCATTACAAATTCATACTTGTCATTCTTTCTCTTATTTCCAACTGTATCCAATATCCTCTAATTATCTTTGTCTTTTAGCCAAATCCCTCAAACAATATTAGAAAGGAAGTGAAAATAAATATCTTAATTATTAGAAGTATATCTATTTGTGAGAGACTGTCAGCTATACTTTCTTGCCTTACATTATATTAATAAATAGTTTTGAGAACAGAAACAGTATGTCTCTTAGTCCATCCAGTCAACTTATAAGCATTCTGCTGACTCCCAAATTTTCATAAATTATCACTAGTATGATACACTCATTTATAAGATTTGGAAACTGTATTAACTTGTCTATCTTCATATTTTTCATTTGTGTTCACTCTGTGTTTTCAAATAGATGAAAGTTATTATTTTTATAATGTTTTTCATTATTTTTTCCATTGCACTTAGGCTCGTGTAACATTATGAAGATAATCACACACAGCCCTCATTATCCATGTATATTTGCACATATGTTTCAGAACATACAATATTTGCAAGGTTAAAAACCTGTAAAAATCAGGTACAGTGGCACATGCCTGTATTCCAGTTACTTGGGAGGCTGAGGCAGGAGAATCACTTGAGACCATGCGTTTGAGGCTGTAGTGTGCTATGATCACATGAATAACCACTGCATTCTAACCTGGGCAACATATTAATAATAGTAAGACCCTATCTCTAAAAAATTAAATTAAAATTAAAAAAATAAAACCTTGCAGAAAGCCAAAAATCTCATTCAGCTGGGAAAAGCATGTTTGTAACACCTGCTTGTGGAACGGAAGAATCACTATACCTCCCAAAACACGGCAAAAAATCATATTTAAGGTGTCAATTTTCTAATCTATGCATGGGACATTAGCACAGTCTAATCTATAATTATGAAAGATGAATAATATTCAATACTATTTCATATGGCATTTCTTGTTTTTTTTTTAATTTTTATTATTAGAGACAGGGTCTTGCTTTGTTGTCCAGGCTGGAATGCAGTTAGGTACAATTATAGCTCACTGCAGCCTCAAGCTCTTTGGGCTCAAGTGATCCTCCTGTGTCAGCATCCCAAGTAGCTAGGATGACAGGTATGTGCCACCAGACCCTGCTATCTTTTTTTTTTAGAGATGGAGTCTCACTATGTTGCCCAGGCTGGTCTCAAGCAATCCTCCTACCCCAGCCTCCAGAAAAATTGGGATAACAGACATGAGCCACCATGCCCGGCCTATCATTTAAGGAATCAAAATAACTGAATAATTTTTTTAAAATCCTATATATCAGCACCCCCTGCTCAAAACTATTTTGGGGTTCCCAATAACAAACTCTTTTATTTGTCTTTTGAGGCCTGTCAATATCCAATCCCTATTTAAATTCATGTATTAGAAAGCCACCACATAAACACAAGGAGCATACATGTCTTAGTGTTATACCTAGAATTGCCTCTCAACTATTCTGTCTGCATTTAAGGCCTGACTCATATCTTAACTCCTTTGAGAAATATTTTATAACTAATTTATCATTAATACTTAGAGTACCACTATCTATACCACTCATTCGCCACCTATCATGTACCAGATTATACGTACTCTAATATCCAATTTGATTATAAGTCTTCGAAGTTAGGGATCATGTCCTATCTCCTTTAAACTCTTATATACAGTTAATACTTTCAGATTCTCATATATTGGCTTTGTCAAAAATGAGGCACATAAATATTTAAATTTCAAGCTGGGTCTTTGTTGTTAATAAAGACAGAGATTGCCAGGCTTCTGCAGCTCTCTGTTCTGTATAATTTAAGATGAAATTGTTTACAGATGTAGGACTGCTGGATCATATGGCAATTGTATGGGAAACTCTAAAGAGATCGTGGCTTTAGTCCTCACACGTGCTGCCTCTTGGTCGCAAGCTTCAGCTTCAGGTATCACTTCCCACACCAATGTCCAAAAGAGAATTGACAGGGCAAAAGCAAAAGTCTTTCTCTTCAAGGGTGTGTGGGGGCTTTGTTTTGTTTTGTTGTTGGTGGTCAAAGATAAAAATTCTTCTAAGAAACCCCTAGCAAATTTCCCCTTATGTTGGGTTAACAACAGTTTTTGCACCAATATCTGACATTCCAACTGCAAACTAATAAAAGAGTGAGATCAAAGCCTAACCTGGGCTGGGCGTGGTGGCTGACACCTGTAATCCTAGCACTCTGTGAGGCTGAGGCAGGAGGATTGCTCGAGGTCAGGAGTTCGAAACCAGCCTGAGCAAAAGCGAGACCCCCATCTCTACTAATAAAAAAAAAAAAAAATAGAAAGAAATTAATTGGCCAACTAAAAATATATAGAAAAAAATTAGCTGGGCATGGTGGCACATGCCTGTAGTCCTAGCTACTTGGTAGGCTGAAGCAGGAGGATCAATTGAGCCCAAGAATTTGAGGTTGCTGTGAGCTAGGCTGACACCACAGCACTCTACCCCAGGCAACAGAGTGAGACTCCGTTTCAAAAAAAAAAAAGTCTAACCTGATGTTTAGAACACAAATTTTAAGAGTAGTATCATATTCATGGTAGGTAGTCAGTAAACATTCAACAAAAATATTATCTTGTGTGCTCGTGTGCACATGTACCTGCATGTCTATAAAACTATTAAAAACTACAGAACAATTACAAAAATACTGTAGGACAATTTGAGTACAAGTAAAAGGCTTATAACTCATTTGAGCTTAAACAAAGAGTACATACTAAGAACCACACTTTAATTAACCTATCAAATTATCAAAATTGATTTATTTCTGCCAAAATACATTTATTTGAGTAACACTGTTAAAGAGAAGAAAAATATTTAAAGACCTGGTACTACTATTATTTCTCTTTTCCACAAATTCCAATTATTAATTCACCCATTCTCATTCCTCTTATTCCCCCAGTGCTTATCAATCTATTCCCACTGGACAACTTTCAATACTCACATTTTTTCACATCTCCCCACTTAGAAAAGAAATTTTACCACCATTTAAAAATATTATACACATTCTCAACCATTTATTTTGTGGATGTTGACAAATGGATTCTAAAAGTTATATGGCAAAAGACCCAAAATAGCCAACAAAGTATTGAAAGAAAACAAAGTCAGAGGACTGACAAACTTAGCTTCAAGACTTTACCAAGACGATGTGGCACTAGCAAAAGAATAAACAAATAGATCATTGGAACAGAGTAGAAAGCCCAGAAATAGAGTCACACAAATATATTCACACTGAGGAACAAAGACAATTCAATGGAGTTCAAAGTCTTTTCAACAAATCGTGCTGGAACTGAACATACACATGCCAAAAAAGACAAAGAATCTAGATACCGACCTTACACTTTTCATAACAATTAACTCAAAATGGATCACAGACCTAAGTGTAACACAAAACTATAACTCCTACAAGATACTACAGGAGAAAATTTAATTGACTTTGGGTTTGGCAATGACTTCTTAGACACACTACCAAAAGCACAATCCATAAAAGAAAAAAATTGGGCCGGGCACAGTGGCTCACGCCTATAATCCTAGCACTCTAGGAGGCCAAGGCGGGCAGATTGCTCGAGGTCAGGAGTTCGAAACTAGCCTGAGCAAGAGCGAGACCCCGTCTCTACTATAAATACAAAGAAATTAATTGGCCAACTAATATATATAGAAAAAATTAGCCGGGCATGGTGGCGCATGCCTGTAGTCCCAGCTACTCAGGAGGCTGAGGCAGGAGGATTGCTTGAGCCCAGGAGTTTGAGGTTGCTGTGAGCTAGGGTGACACCATGGCACTCACTCTAGCCTGGGCAACAAAGCGAGACTCTGTCTCAAAAAAAAAAAAAAAAAAAAGAAAAAAATTGGTAGGAAGTTGAACTTCATTAGAAAACTTCTGCTCTGGAAAAGACACTGTTAAGAGAATGAAAACACAAGCCACAGACTGGGAGAAAATATTTACAAAACACGTATATGATAGAGGACTCTTACCTAAAATATACAAAACTCTTAAAATTTATTCAGAAAACACAGCATCCAATTAAAAATGAGCAGAGACACTTCACCAAAGAAGACATACAGATGACAAATAAGTATATGAAAAGATGCTTAATACCATGTCACTAGGGAATTGCAAATTAAAACAAAGATATCACTACACACCTATTTGAATAGTGAAAATCCAAAACATTGCCAACACCATATTCTAGGGAGGATGTGAAGCAAGAGGAACTCTCATTCACTGATGGTGGGAAAACAAAATGGTATACAGCCACTTCAGAAGAAAGTTTAGCAGTTTCTTACATAACTGAACATGCTCTTACCTATGATCTAGCAATTGTACTTCTTGGTATTTACTACCCAAATGAACTGAAAACAAGTCTACACAAAAACCCCACATAAATATTTATAGCACCTTTATTTGTAATTGTCAAAAAAAAGAGACGTAACCAAAATGTTCCTCAACAGGTGAATGGATAAACAAATTATAGTACAGCCATGCAATGGAATATTTTCAGCAAGAAAAAGAAATTAGCTATTGAGCCACAAAAACACATAGGAAAACCTTAAACACAAATTGATACCTTAAAACCTTAAAACACAAATTGTTAAGTGAAAGAAGCCCATCTGAAAAAGTTAATACTATTATTAATAATATATTCTAATTACATGCCATTCTGGAAAAGGCAAAACTATGGAGACAGTAAAATGATCAATAGTTGCCAGGGATTTGGGAAAAGAGAGGGAGAGTGGGATGTACAGGTGGAGCATAGGGATTTTTAGGGCAATGAAACTATTCTGTATGGTATTGTAATGGCAGACACACATCATTGTACATTTGTCAAAATCCATAGAATATATACCATAAAGAGTGAACCCCAATGAAAACTATGAAGTTTGGGGCCAGCCTGCCCAGGTAGGCACATGTGTGTGCAAGCATGGCCTGTGGAAAAAAGAAAGAAAAGAAAAGCACTTTAAGTTAATAATAATTTATCAATATTGGCTTGTCAACTGTAACAAATGTATCACAGTCACGAAAGATGTTAATAATAGGGAAAAAAGCAAGCGGATGTTAAGGAGTATATGAGAACTCTGTACTTTCCCCTTAATTTTTCTGTAAACCTAGAATCTTTCCTAAAAAACTTAAAAAATGAAGTCTATTAATTAAAATAATAATTCTATCTAAAACAGCATCAAGAAACTAAAAGTACTTAGGAACCTACTTTACAAAACCTGCATAAAACATCTATGCTCAAAACTACAAAATACTGGGTCATGGCTATAATCCAAGTGCTTTGGGAGGCTGGGGCAGGAGTTCAAGACCAGTCTGGGCAATCTACAAAAAATTTAAAAATACAGGCATGCACCTGTAGTCCTAGCTACTCAGGGGCTGAGGCAGGTGAATCACTTAAGCCTGGAAGTTAAAGGTTGCAATGAGCTATGATCATATCACTGCATTCCAGTCTGTGTGAAAGAGCAAGACCATGTCTCAAAAAAAAATTTTAAATAAAATAAGAAAGTTGGAGGACATACCTACCTAATTTCAGGGCATTAAAGCTACAATCATTATAGATATATATGTTCTTCTAATTATACGAAGTTCAAGAACCAGCAAAATTAAAGTACGGTGAAAGACACCAGAGTGTTTGACTATAGAAAGGTAGAGATTTAATGCAAGAATATAAACAGGTATACACATTTATCAAAATTCATCAGAGTATACTTTTAAGATCTAGGTATTTCATTGTATATACCTCACATATAAAAATACATAGGTCTGGGACTGCAAACTAGTGCAACCTCTGTGGAAAGCAATATGGAGATACCTTAAAGCGATACAAGTAGATCTATCATTTGATCCAGCAATCCCATTACTGGGCATCTACCCAAAAGAACAAAAGGCACTCTATAAAAAAGACATCTGCACTCACTTCAATGTGTATAGCAGCACAATTCACAATTGCAAAGATGTGGAAACAACCCAAGTGCCCATCAATACATGAGTGGATTAATAAAATGTGGTATATGCATACCATGGAGTACTATTCAGCTATAAGAAACAATGTTGATATAGCACCTCTTATATTTTCATGGATAGAGCTGGAACCCATTCTACTAAGTGAAGTATCCCAAGAATGGAAAAAGAAGCACCACATGTACTCACCAGCAAATTGGTATTAACTGATCAGTACCTAAGTGGACATATAGGAATAACATCTATTGGGTGTCAGGCAGATGGGAGGGGGGAGGAGAGGATGGGTACACACATACATAATGAGTGATATGCACCACCTGGGGGATGGACACGCCTGAAGCTCTGACTCCAGGGGGGAAGGGAACACATGTAATCTAAACATTTGTATCCCCATAATATGCTGATATAAAAAAAATACATAGGTCCACAAAGTGTACCCCTATAGTCTCAGCTGCTTGGGAGGCTGAGACAGAAGGATCACTGGAGCCCAGGAATTGGAGATTGCAGTAAGCCATGATGACGCCACTGCACGCCCTGGGCAACAGAGCAAGACCCTTTCTCAATCAGAAGGAGCCAACCTTGTCAAGAGGTAGGGACAGTCTTCAGAGAGAGGGAATAACAGCCTATAAAGAAAGGCTTTTGGTGAAAGCACACCAAGGAAGGGGTAACAGTGAGCAAAGTGAAGAGACAGTAGGAGTCCACTATTCAGGATTTTACAGGTTGCTGATACTGTAATAAGAAGCCATTTAGGCCGGGTGCGGTGGCTCAAGCCTGTAATCCTAGCTCTCTGGGAGGCCGAGGTGGGCGGATCATTTGAGCTCAGGAGTTCGAGACCAGCCTGAGCAAGAGCGAGACCCCATCTCTACTATAAATAGAAAGAAATTAATTGGCCAATTAATATATATAGAAAAAATTAGCCGGGCATGGTGGCATATGCCTGTAGTCCCAGCTACTTGGGAGGCTGAGGCAGCAGGATTGCTTGAGCCCAGGAGTTTGAGGTTGCTGTGAGCTAGGCTGACGCCACGGCACTCACTCTAGCCTGGGCAATAAAGTGAGACTCTGTCTCAAAAAAAAAAAAAAAGAAGCCATTTAAGTAGAGAAGTGACATTTATACTTAAAGGGCTTTAGATTTATAGAAAGCATTTACATTTTCTAAATGATTGACTCTGGGAGCTGTGTAACCTATTCAGTAGAGTCAAACTGGACTTACCTGCTTTAGTAAAAAGTACTTATTCCTTTTCAAAGAGGAAACTGAGGCTCAGAGAAGTATGTTCACTCACTGGGTCACACAGTCAAATCTAGCCAGAGGGTCACATAGTCAAATCCAGCCAAAGGGTCACATAGTCAAATCCAGGAGAGGAGTTCAAAGCCTGAACTCTCTCTCATTTCTGTCACACTAACCAAAGGACCCGGCCTGTCCACTCACTTACCCATTCATCCCCATTGAGTCAAAAGTGCAATGGCCTCACAACTGTCCTCCTGAAACAATTAAAAAAAAAGTGTGGTGATTTTTAAATATGTCCACAAAATTTTTCAGGGGAGCTAAATTCTCCCTTCCTTGAGCTACTGAAAATTTGTTTCCCACAATAAATATTCTTCATTTGGATATTATGTTCATGCTCTCTTTTTGTGGCAAAATTTCCCCATGGGGTCACATTTGTGTTTTTTAAAAACAGCTTTATTGAGATATAATTCACATACTATACACTTTATCTATTTAAAGCACATCTCTGTCTTTCTTTTATGAGGTAATACATTTTGTCTATTATCATTATTGTTATTGTTACTACTATTATTATGTCACAGCCTTTAGGGATACAGAACACTCTAAGATGCATAAGACGCTTGCCCCTTAATTCCTTAGTGTCCAGGAGGGAAAGCAGATAACACTGATATATTATTAATAACATTGTACCAAGATGTGATCTAAAGACTTCATATTAATATTAGCTCATTTATATTATCAATGACTATGTTAAATAGGTTTTATGAGTATTCCTACCATACAGATGAGGAAATAGGTGGTATGACAGGATAAAGGACTGTTCAAAATTACATGGCTAGGTAGAGTTGAGCTGGGATGTGACCCCAGGCAGTCTGGATCCAGAATTATTTTTTTCTTTTTTACTTTGCTACAATACATTTACGTGTATACATTTCTAAAGACTCCTTAAATCCCTGAACAAAAACAACACCTAGGAAAAACTAAAATATTTCAGTCTGTAAGTACTCCTTTCCTGGCTCGGAAACCTCAAGTAACAAACACAATTCCATCTCCTAAAGGAGGAAGGAATGGTTGCTTTCAACCACATTCAATTCTTTTCATCCAGTCATAACTTAGCCACACGGACACCTGTCTCTGTGTGCAAAACCTCTCAAATTTCCAATGTGGTAAGCAATTTCTTCACCATGTACAATTATTACAGTGTCTCTTGCCCAGGACAAGCAAAATTCTTGAGGGCATTCAACGTACAGCCTTTTTTTTTCTTCTCTTAGAATTTTTATTTTCGTTATTGATCATGTTGAGTATTATTTATACATAGATTCTTATATCACTCTTGCACAAACATGACCTTCAGTGCAGTATTCAATAACTGTGTGGACAAGCAGACTCCTTTTTTGTTCTGATCTCAAGGAGAAAGTTTTCATTACTTCACTATTGATTATGAAAGTTTACTCTAGAATTTTTGTAAAGAGGCTTTTTATCAGATTAAGTTCCTTTTTATTACTATTGTGAAGGTTTTTCTTTACTATTATGAATTGTCAGTGAATACTACCTTATAATTTTTCTGCATCATTTTCTGAAATGATCACCTGTTTCTCTATTTTTGTTCATGTGAATTAATTTCATCTCTGTTTTAAAAACAATTTTTCTTGGAAGAGTGAAAAATTGCTTGAGCCCAGGAGTCTGAGGTTGCTGTGAGCTAGGCTGACGCCATGGCACTCTAGCCGGTGCAACACAGTGAGACTCTGTCTCAAAAACAAACAAACAACAACAAAAAAACAATTTTTGAATTGGAAAATTTCAAACTTGGTCTATCTTTCTTTAGCCCACGACTAAGTACAACTGATCTCTCTTGAGTTTATTTACCTGGTAAATACTTATCTCGTCAGCTTCTCTAGTTGATTCATTCATTTCACTACCTGACACGGATGGACAGGAGCTAGAGCCTTAAGTAACTAGTACATTGCTAAGAAAAGAATTTTAGGACACTGCTGCCCATTTTTCCCACCTTATGACTTCACCTCTAATTCTTGTCCAAGTTCGATGGGAAATTCCTTCATGGAGAAGTGAGCCAATTATGATATTAAAAACTTTCATCAAAGAGGTAGAAAAATAGGCCAGGCGCGGTGGCTCACGCCTATAATCCTAGCTCTCTGGGAGGCCGAGGCAGGAGGAATGCTCAAGGTCAGGAGTTTGAAACCAGCCTGAGCAAGAGTAAGAAACCATCTCTACTAAAAATAGAAAGAAATTAATTGGCCAATTAAAAATATATAGACAATATTAGCCGGGCATGGTGGCACATGCCTGTAGTCCCAGCTACTTGGAAGGCTGAGGCAGTAGGATTGCTTGAGCCCAGGAGTTTGAGGTTGCTGTGAGCTAGGCTGATGCCATGGCACTCTAGCCCAGGCAACAGAGTGAGACTCTGTCCCAAAAAAAAAAAAAAAGAGGTGGGAAAATATATATAAGTATTTTAATAAATAAATCATATATAGTTTCTTTAATGGCCTTGCTGTTGTGGCCTTAAGACACAATTGAACCACGTACCTAACTTTCTTCTCCCTGAGACATATTAGTATGGGTTTTTAAACATTATATAGTACTAACAAAACAGTGTACGGTCCTCTTGCAAATGATTGTTTTCCCATCTCGTCCATAATAATATTGTTCCTGTAAGATATTTCTCAAAATTTGTGAACATGAAATTAAGGCTATTATCTGACTTTCATCACTCTGATGAAGTT
Organism: Mirza zaza; assembly: GCA_008750895.1. Lineage (NCBI taxonomy): Eukaryota > Metazoa > Chordata > Mammalia > Primates > Cheirogaleidae > Mirza > Mirza zaza. Next base: position 37,496 of record VSMD01039014.1, on the reverse strand, counting down.
TTGTTTGTAACTTTTACTTTAGTAGTAGTATTATTTTTTTAATTCATTATACTATAATCTTTTGAGAGAGGGTAATAAGATTGAAGAGCTTGTGGGTTATTAACTTGTATTTATAACACCATCGTTTTTTACTACTCCACTTGACTAGTCTTAAAAACTAAATAAAATATAACATCATATTTACAGAATTATTTACTTTCCACAAATGCAGATGTATCCAGGTCCAAATTTACCATGAAGCTAGACAAAACCTAGTTTTATCCAAACTCTCACCCATTAGACTTTGAGTTAACTTCTTGCTACTTCATGAAATTTATTACATTTGATTTTTCGTCAATTACATATATCTTTCAACTATTACTAAAATAAATGTACTCTCAAAGGATAAAAATCTAACATCTGAGATTATTTAAAAGAAATACATCATTTTTTTTTCAAAAATATTTTGAGTAGCACCTTTAGAAAAAGTGGTCTCTTGAGTTGTTTTAAAGAAGTGATACTTGTGTGGATTTTAAATTATTATATGCTTTGTTTCAAAGTTAGTTAAATTTCATGCTTATCCCCCATATGTATGTATGTAACAGACATAAAACAGTACCTTTCCCTTGCAGAAATAAAAGCCTAAAGAAAAACAGTGATTCTTGTAATCTTAGCTACTTGGGAAGCTGAGGCAGGAGGATTGCTTGAGCCCAGAAGTTTGAGACTAGCTTGAGCAACACAGTGAGATCTCATCTCAAAAAGTAACAGCAATGGCCAGGCACAGTGGCTCATGCCTAAAATGCTCGCATACTGGGAGGCCGAGGTGGGCGGATGGAGTTTGAGACCAGCCTGAGCAAGAGCGAAACGCTGTCTCTACCAAAAATAGAAAAAATTAGCCAGGCATGGTGGTGCATGCCTGTAGTCCCAGCTACTGGGGAGGCTGAGGCAGGAGGATCAATTGAGCCCAGGAGTTTGAGGTTGCTATGAGCTAGGCTGACGCCACAGCACTCTAGTCTGGGCAACAGAGTGAGACTCTGTCTTAAAAAAAAAAAAAAAAAAAAGTAACAGCAAGGGCCAGGCATGGTGGCTTACATCTGTAATCCCAGCACTATGGGAGGCTGAGGAAGGAGGACTGCTTGAGGCTAGGAGTTTGAGAAAGCCAAGACAACACAGGGATCCCTATCTCTACAAAACAATTTAAAAATTAGCCAGGCATGGTTTGTGTGCTCCTGTAGTCCTAGCTGCTCAGGAGGCTGAGGTGGAAGGATCGCTTGATTCTAAGAGTTCAAGGTGAGAGTGAGCTTTGATCTTGCCACTGCACTCCAACCCAGGAAACAGAGCGAGACTCTGTCTCAAAATAAAATTTAAAAAATAAAATTTTAAAATTAAAAACATTTTTAAAAGGAAAATATGCTTGTCTGAAAAGCTTTAAAAAATTGAATGATCGTCTAAGTAGACCAGGCCTTTTTCTTATTCTCCAGATAATCCATTGAAACAGGCACACATCAAGAGACAACCTCATTAATGCAAAGGTTGCAATGCTGAGAAGGACAAGATACTGAATCTTGATACTGAATCAAGATACTTTTTACCTATGTAAAAAGCAGAGCTCTCTCTCTGCTCCTGCTGAGTTTTGCCACCTAAGAATATGGGTCCAATGTTGCCAGCTCCAATTTTTCAAGAGTTGCTAAACAATGAAATTTTAATATAATTTCCCAGTTTTTGTATGTTTGCAATTTTAAAAACTTTTAAACACTGTCCAAGTCACCAACTTGTAACCTCTGGACTAAAAACCTTAAAGTGAAATATGGCTTTTAAATGTCTTCAGCATAATCTATGTTGTCAAAAACAAGGATAGGAACTCACAGAACAAGAAAAAAGACCTTGTTCACCCTAGCAATAATAAATCTTAATATGAAATTTAGAGTGTGAGATAATTATAGTGCTTTCTACAGAGAAGTTCAGAATAGTATGATTAGTATTGTTAACCAGATAAATGTAATTCATTTCATTTTCTTACTCAAGGGAAAATTCTTATGTCTCAATTTGAAATCCAAAAAAGAACAATTTAATGTATTATTCTAAGGAAATGAGCAGCATTCAAAATAAAAGCTTATTCAGCTGGGCACAGTGGCTCACTCACTCCTGTAATCCTAACAATTTGGGAGGCCAAGGTGGGAGTTACTTAAGGCCAGGACTTCGAGATCAGCCTGAGCAAGTGCAAGACCCCATCTCTACCAAAAAATAGAAAAATTAGCCAAGTGGGGTGGCATGTGTCTATAGTCCTAGCTTAATTAGGGAGGTGGAGGCAGGAGGATCACTTAAACCTAGAAGTTTGAGGTTGTAGTAAGCTATGATGATGCCACTGCATTCTGACCAGGGTGACAAGGCAAGACTTGGTCTTAAATAAATAAATAAATACACAAATAAATGTTTATTCCACATTGAGATGATGGAAGCATTTAAATGACAAAGAAATAGTTTTATAATTAAAGGCAAAAGGCTACATCACATAAAATTACTAAAAGTCCATGGGCTACATGCTGATGTGAATATAGCTGCTTCTGATATTACACTAAATTAAGGCAATGGACAGTGTAAACTTCAGCTAAAAAGTGCCTAAAGACCTAACACAAATATTGGTAAAGTTTTCCAATTATGAAATGACCATATCATTAAACTTTTCTTAAGCAAATAAGACAGGCAGTGGAGGTGGCAAAAGAGGAGAGGGAGTTGGGTCATTATGATTTTGGACATAAAGCCTGAATTCTCTTTCTATAGTTCCCATTAAGCTTTTTTTTTTTTTAATTTCTTTTTGTATTCTTATTCTTCTCATTGTGATTCTACTGCAAGGGACACCATCGTTTTGTTTTGTTTTTTTTGACAGAGTCTGGCTTTGTTGCCTGGACTAGGGTGCCGTGGCATCAGCCTAGCTCACAGCAACCTCAAACTCCTGGGTTCAAGCAATCCTACTGCCTCAGCCTTCCAAACAGCTGGGACTGCAGGCATGTGCCACCATGCCCAGCTAATTTTATATATAACTAAATATATATATAATATATATATATTTTTTTTAGTTGTCCAGCTAATTTCTTTCTTTTTTTTTTTTTTTTAAGTAGAGGCAGGGTCTCGCTCTTGCTCAGGCTGGTCTTCAACTCCTGAGTTCAAACGATCTGCCCACCTTGGCCTCCCAGAGTGCTAGGATTACAGTCGTGAGCCACCGCACCTGGCCCCCATTAAGCTATTGATAAACCACACAAAGCAGTAGCAAATCTCACTGAAGTGGTTGGTAGGCTCTAATTAATTATGTAACATTTTACTATATTTTTATTCTTTTTTCTTAACTAAATTACCCTAAGTAGTAAATTATCTCTTGCCTTCTGAAATCCTTATTCTATAATGTTTTTCCCATACAGCATAAAATCTTATTATAACTTGAATCTTCCCATATTAATTTCTCTTTCCTAGTTTTATGCATGAATTAGCAACAAAGTAATTCAGTTCTTTTTCCCAAAGGTGCCCAACAACTAAGCCTTTTGTCATTCAGGTACATACTATACTCTCATTTGGTACATGCAAAACAAGTTTTTAAAGTCAGTTAGTTATTACAAAGTTTAAGATAGAACTCACTTTAATCACAGTAATGTAAAATGCATTACGCTTTTATCTTCCTAATGTTTTTGTCATGAGTCTTCACTGTTCCACCGTGTGATATTTATTGGTAACTTGAAAAGCTGCTAGTGAAAATCTGCTATGCCATTGAATATACGTACTATTCTATTTTTATTTAACTTTTGTCCAGTATCCAACAACTATTTATTCATCACTGACTACACTCAAAACATACTACGTCATTAAATACGAAATGCCCGATTTCGAATCAAAAGTTCATTTTAGCTCAAACAAGAAGCAGTACGGTTAACTGAGGTATGTGCCTAAACTATCAACACAGTTTTGCCATCTTAACATTAGTTTATTTATGCCAGCAGCAAAGAAGCCTGGAGAGCGAGTGGCGATGAAAAAGGTGTTTTCCACAGCTTATTGAGAACTAAATATTTTTCCTTGCAAGTAGTCCAAAGCCTGGAAGAGGTGATAGTCAGTTGGTGCAAAGTCTGGTTGATGGTGGATGACAAAGAGTTTCCAAGTCCAGCTGCTGTAGTTTGAGCAACACTGTTTGTGTGACATGTGGTCGAGCATTGTTGTGCAAGAAGATAAGCCTGCCTCTATGGACCAATCTCGGCTGCTTTACTGCAAGCATCCTCATCATTTCCTGCAATTGACTGCAGTAGACATCTGCTGTAATCGACTGACCAGGTTTCATGAAGCCGTAGTAGATAATACCAGCGCCAGACCACCAAACAGACACCATTAGCTTTTTTTGATGAATATTCAGTTTTGGACTGTGTTTTAGCACTTCATCTTTAGCCAACTATCATGCTGAATGCCTGCAATTGTTAGAAAGAATCCATTTTTCATCAGACGTAACGAATATGGTGTAGAAATGGTTTGCCTTTATGTCATGACAGCAAATAAAGGCAAGCTTCAAGATGATTTCTCTTCTGATGCTTGTTTAATTCATGTGGTACCCATCTATCCAGCTTGTTTACCTTGCCCATTTGTTTCAAATGGTCCAATTTGGAATAGTAACGTCGAACCTTGCTGCTAATTCACACATAGATTGAGATGCATTCGCTTCCACTACATCATTATCTACCTTGGTCTCAAGTCACCCACATGGCTCATTTTCAAGATTAAAATCACCAAAATGGAGCTTCTCAAACCACTGAATGTACTGTGCATTCATTAGCCACATCCTTCCCAAACACTTCATTGATATTTTGAGTTGTCTGTGCTACCTTGGTTCCACGATGGAACTCATATTCAAAAATAACATGAATTTTTAACTTATCCATGATTTCACAAAAATTGCTCTAAAAAAAAAGTTGAAAGATAATCACAAGCCAAAATGTGCATTTGAAAGAATGAGGATGTACCTTCACAACAACAACAACAAAAAAAACACACACAAGTAGTGTCAAAGTGAAATGTGAGAGACAGCAACTGTCAAACGTAGTACTTAAGGAAATTGGACATTCCATACTTAATAACCTAAAACTTAAGGAAATCAGACATTTCATACTTAATATAAGCAATTTTACCTCTCAGATTGAAATGTTTAAAGTTGTCTTTTTTAAATAGCTCATCCTTAATTATTTTTATTTATGTTTTTATTATTTTTTGTGGACATTGGGGGTGAGGGTGGGGATGGTCCCTCCCTATGATGCCCTGGCTGGTCTTGAACTCCTGACCTGAAGTGATCCACCCACCTCAGCCTCCAAAATGCTGGGATTACAGGCATGAACCATCACACCCAGAAAACATTTAAAGTTATATTTACTCCCTTCTTTCCTTCAAGGGCCATTATTTGCTTGTTCTCTTACTTCATAGCTTATGTGTCAATGCAAAAGGAATAGATTCCTTCCTGGTGTTTTTTTGTTTTGTTTTGTTGTTGTTGTTGTTGTTGTTTTAATGAGATAAAGCAAAACTCCATCTGTCACCCAGGTGGGAGTGCAGTGGCACTTCACTGCAGCCTTGAACTGCTAGGTTCAAGTGATCCTCCCACCTCAGCCTCCTGAGTAGCTGGAATTAACAGGCATGAGCCACTGTACCCAGCAGATTTTTTCTAGTATTCTTAATAGAAAGCCATTCTTTTCCCAGTACATTTATTATTTTCTTTATATACATCATAGGACATAAGAAAAAACTAAAAATAGTTTACATTAAGACATCTGTCACATTCTAAAACTAGGACAACTATAACTTCTAAAATATATTGGGCCTTTATGACTTAGGTACTACTCAGGTGCTTTAAATATATTAATTCATTAAATCCTTCCATAACCCTATGAGATAGTAGTATTTTTATTAAAATACTCATTTCACAGATGAAGAAACCAAGTAAAGGGCATAACATCACAAACCTAGAAAGTAATGGAGCCAGGACACTTAGCAGCCTGACTCAAAACCCCCTAACTTAACAATAATGTTATACTGATTATTCAAACTTATAACCAGAGAAGCAGATAGTTGCCCTAAGACTGCATATTCTTGTTGCTTGAGATTACAAAGGAACCTCATGCAATTTATTCAGTGGTTCAGGCATGGTGGCTCAAACCTGTAATCCTAGCACTCTGGGAGGCTAAGATAGGAGGATCACTTGAGGTCAAGAGTTCGAGACCAGCCTGAGCAAGAGTGAGACGCCCCCCCCCATCTCTACTAAAAACAGAAAAAAATTAGCTGGCCAACTAAAAATAGAAACAAAAAATTAGCCATGTGTGGTGGCAAGCACCTGTAGGCCCAGCTACTTGTGAGGCTAAGGCAAGAGGATCCCTTGAACCCAGGAGTTTGAGGTTGCTGTGAGCTAGGCTGATGCCACAGCACTCTAGCCTGGGCAACAGAGCGAGACTGTCTTAAAGGAAAAAAAAAAAAACATTGCTGACTGTGACTTCATCACAAGTAAATTTCTTCTTTTAGGAAACATGAGTACATTTTCATATATAAATACATTTCACCCTTTGTCACTAGGACACTGCTATATGAACATGTACTGTACAGTGAAATTTATTACCATACAGTCCAATGCTCTATAATGTGTGTTAGCAGGATAACTTTTGAACACATAAAAGCACTGAACCCTGATAACTTGAATATGGGATTTAATACAGAACTCTTTTGGTCCTTCCAATTTTTGTCATATATAGACAGGGGACACTTTTTCCTGTAATCATTGCCTACAGCTATGTAGTAATAAAATAAAAGTATTTACTTCAAGGAGAATGGTGCAACATGAATTCAAGTGGTTCTCTATGAAATTTTACCTTCACTGGGCTATGGCTACAGTTACATTTTCTCACTCAGAAGTGGCATAGCAGGCTTCTATTTGAATTCTAGAAACATACATGATCAGCTTTAAACTTCATCTTTCATTATTTTCAGTGAAGATAACTCCAAATTCTTTCACTTGGAGGAGGTGTAGGTGGGGAGCTAAAGCTTAAAAAACCATCCACATATCCTGACAGCTGTTAGTACTGCATTACTCTCATAGTATAATGGTTTACCTCATATGAAAAAGAACTCTATAGCTCCAGAATCATAAAAGATTATCTAATCATTTCTATAACAAATTTATTAAAAATTACAAAGAACGAGATTTACAACTACTTTAAGTTTTGAAAGCTCCATAATTATAATTACCTTTAACTACTATAATTTTAGGGTCTAACTCACATCTCTGAATTTTTATAGTAATAAAAGCAAGCATCTTTGAGTGCCTGCTGCATATCAGATACTATACAAGACACTTCACCTGGGTTATCTATTTAACAACTATCCTATGACAGTTATTATCCTCACTTTACACAAAAGAGAAATCAGGTTTAGAGGATTAAGTAATGTGCCTAACATTGCATAGCTAATAAATGACAATGAGAGAACTCAAACTGATATATGCCCTAATTCCAAAGCTCCTGCCCACATCATGTCCTATCTCATTACATCATACCACATCTCATTCAAAGTAAATGAAAACCTTTTCACCTCAGTGTTCAATTGGTTTTACTGTTTTAAGACATGAGCTGCAAAAAGAAAATATTTTTAATATGATCATAAAAACAAAGATTTTGCTTGTAGGCTTATTTTTAAAGTTATCAACTTTAAAAATTATAAAAACATAAAAATTATCAACTTATAAATATATTAACTTATACACATTAAAACCAATTGTTTTGATAAACATAATTTATACTAATTTACAGGCCTTAAAACTTTCAGTATCATAGATATCATAGGGGTAGGAAATGTATCTTTATTTTCACAGGTTATATACTCAGCTTTAAACATGAGCTAGTATTACTTGGGAGGGAGGGAATAAAGAAATCCTAATATGTGTATCTCAGGAATAAAACAAAAGAATACTATTTTCTGCTGGGCACAGTGACTTGAGCCTATAATTCTAGCTACTTGGGAGGCTGAGATGGGAAGACTGCTTGAGGCCAGGAGTTTAAGACCAGCCTGGGCAACATAGTGAGACCCCCTTCTCTAAAAAAAAAATGAGCTGGGCGTGTTGGTATGCACCTGTAGTCTCAGCTACTTAGGAGGCTAAGGCAGGAGGATCGCTTGAACCCAGGAGTTCAATGCTGCAATCAGCTATGATTGTGCCACTGTACTTCAGACCGAGCAGCATGGTATGGACCCTGTCTCTAAAGAACTTTTTTAAAAGTTTTTTTTAATTAAAAAAAAATACCACTTTCTAAGAGTATTTTATCCAGAAGCTTAAAATAGGTACTTTTAATTTCAAACTAAGGCAATAAAATACACAAAGCTTGAACTACTGAAATCTTTATCTATTTTAACAGATTAATAGTAGTTAAACTTACTTCACTCCCATAATTAACTGGTTTTCTCTATCTTAGGGTAAGCCTAGAGACCACATATTATTTCCATCTTTGATTTCCCTAATGATACTTCTAGAAGAGTTAATACAAAAATTCAGATTACTGGGTCACAATCTACAAAGAAAATGAAAATCTGTTTAAAATACTTCTATCTGCCATTTCAGAATACATCCTGTGTGAGAAGGGTAACACACATAGGCTTACAGGAAAACTTATTTCAATACCTGGTAAAGAGTTTTCTTTTTCTACCTTGCTAAAACTCTTTTCAAGCCAGGTTATGCTAACCCAACAATGGAATCGTAAGTTTCTCTGAGCAGAGAGCTTTTCCTCTATATTCAAGGAAAATAAATAATAAACCAATCATGATAAAGCCAGTACTGAGGAGCCAAAAATACCTCTCACTGGTATAAAGAGCCACAAGAGTCCTTACTCCTCATTTTTCTTTCAATTACTATTTTTAAAAAATTATTAAATAATGGCTTTGATAACTGCAGTTTGGTAACAGAGGTATAATCAACATGACTGGCTACAGAACACCAAAAGGCAGCCATGATGACTATCCCAAATAATTACTGGCTTGAGTTCTCCATTAATTGCCTTATCATTACCTACTTCCTAAAGAGTCAGTAAGTTTCTTCTATAGATATTTACCTTGTGATTGAGGATTTTAATTTTTGAGCTTAATAATAAGCAACATTTCACCTAATTATTACCTTAAAAAAGAAATCCTATTACAAGTTTAGTAAAAAATCTTTCCGGCCGGGCGCGGTGGCTCACGCCTGTAATCCTAGCACTCTGGGAGGCCAAGGCGGGCGGATTGCTCAAGGTCAGGAGTTCAAAACCAGCCTGAGCGAGACCCCATCTCTACTATAAAAATAGAAAGAAATTAATTGGCCAACTAATATATATATAAAAAAAAAAAAATTAGCCGGGCATGGTGGCGCATGCCTGTAGTCCCAGCTACTCGGGAGGCTGAGGCAGCAGGATTGCTCGAGCTCAGGAGTTTGAGGTTGCTGTGAGCTAGGCTGACGCCACGGCACTCACTCTAGCCTGGGCAACAAAGCGAGACTCTGTCTCAAAAAAAAAAAAAAATCTTTCCAATACTGATGAGAACAATTAGAATTTCAACCCTTTCTATTGATCAAGAGAATATTAGATTGTCACAAAAACTATAACCTGATTTGAGTTTCTCCAATATTAAGAGTCAAGTTATTCCTGCTGTTGTTCCTGTCTTGTCCTAAACTTGTTCAAAAACTTAAGGATAGGGAGAAAGTAAAAATTACTTGCAACAGGCCTGTAACCTTTTTTAATGTAAGTGCAAATTTTTCCCGTTTGTCATTGTACCCCAGTGTTAATGCTAAGCCATTAATTTATTGAACAATGTTCAATAAATTTATGATGCATAAATGAATAACATTAACCTTAGTTCATACATCCATCTATCACTATACTCAATGCAGCTATTTTTACCTGTCTACCAAACTGGACTATGGAACTCTATGAAACCAAGGACTACTGTCTTACTTAATACCTGTAAGTGTCAAGCACTGTGCCCAAAACATAGTAAATAAATATGAAATTGAATTATTTTCAATTAGCTGAAATTTACTTGACAAATACTTTCAATTAACTAGATCCTATACCCTTCATTTCACTATTTATTCTAATTACGAGAAAATTACAAAACAAAACCACAATATACTCCAAACCCCTAACCCACACTCTACATACTTCCTTTCTTTCTTCCCTTCAAGCCCAGCAAGCCTATGAGAGTCAGCATAAACGCTATCTGTGCTCAATACTTACCTATGTCACTGAATACACTCAACTGATACATTTTAAAAATAATTTTAAGGTGAAAATGTAGAAGATTAAAAAGAATTGATACAGAGACAACAAACTAGAAAACATCTATAACCAACAAAAACCTCACTTCTATTAAAGAAGAAGTTTACTTTTACTCACAGGTTAGTAACAGTTCTGTAAAAAACTCAGTTTTACTTATAGTCCTATAGAAAAATCATCTAACCAAGTGATCCAAAAATTTTAACTAGTAAGATAATTTGTATTACTAATAATCCTTAGAACTTGTGGACTTCTGGATAAAATGTATATACATATATATTTTATATTTATGTCTTTTTTCTTTTTTTTTTTGATTTTTTTTTTAGGTGGGGCCAGTGGGCCACGGGGTGGGACTGGGCCTAGCTCCACCCCATATGTATCTTTTTAATATATATTTGCATTTTTCTGATTATAGAAACATGCTTGTTTTAAAAAATAAGAACTCACAGAAACACATGATACTAAAAGCAAAAAGTGAAATCTCACCACCAAAGAAGACTTCTGATAAGTTTTATCTAATCATATACTAACATTTTTATTGTGGCAAAATAATATTTATAATTTAATCATCTGTAAACATACAATTCAGTGACATTTAATATATTCACGATATTGTGTAACAGTTACCACTATCTATATCTAAAATCTTTTCATCATCCCCAACATTAACTCTGTTATTAAATAATAGTTCCCCATTTCTCTGCCCCCTCAGCCACTGGCAACCTCTATTCTACTTTGTGTCTCTATGAATTTGCCTATTCTAGGTACTATGTATAAGTGAAACCATACAATATCTGTCCTATTAATAAGTCTGACTTATTTTACTAAACATGTTTTCAAGGTCTGTTCATGTTACAGTATTTCAGAATTTCCCCCTTTCTAAGGCTGAATAATATTCCATTGAATGTATATACCACATTTTGTTTACCCACTCATCTGTCAATGGACACTTGGATTGTTTCTGCCTTTTGGCTTCTGTGAATAATGCTGCTTTGAAAGTGTTGTACAAATATCTGTTCAAGGCCGGGCATAGTGGCTCACGCCTGTAATCCTAGCACTCTGGATGGCCAAGGCAGGCGGATTGCTCAAGGTCAGGAGTTCAAAACCAGCCTGAGCAAGAGCAAAACCCCGTCTCTACTATAAATAGAAAGAAATTAATTGGTCAACTAAAATATATATAGAAAAAATTAGCCAGGCATGGTGGCGCATGCCTGTAGTCCCAGCTACTCGGGAGGCTGAGGCAGCAGGATTGCTTGAGCCCAGGAGTTTGAGGTTGCTGTGAGCTAGGCTGATGCCACAGCACTCAATCTAGCCTGGGCAACAAAGCAAGACTCTGTCTCAAAAAAAAAAAAAAAATCTGTTCAAAACCCTCTTTTCAATTCTTTTACATATATGCCTAGCAGTGGAATTGCTGGGTCATGTGATAGTTCCGTGTTTAACCTTCTGGGAAACTGCCAAACTGTTTTCCACAGTGGCTGTACCATTTTATATTCCTACCAGCAATACACAAGTGTTCCAATTTCTCCACATCCTCACCAACACCGGTTTTCTGTGTTTTTGTTTTTGTTTTTTTTAAATAATAGCCATTCTAATGGGAATGAAGTGGTACTTAGTATGATTAGGGTTCTTACAGATGTGCAAGAAGTACTGGGGATATAAGTAAGCATTAAACAAGGGACTTCTTACAACTTGGTGGTTAAAAATACTTCCAAGAAGAGAGATTTAAACTGGAGGGTACCGGGGGATTCTGGGAAAAAGAGTTAAATATAAGAAGGGAGAGAAAAGGGGTTGAAGGAAAAGACCTAGTAGTTACAAAGGGATGTAGTCAAGAGAATATAGTGTCTAGTACAGTGGTTCTCAAAGCATGGTCCCTAGGTCAGCAGCATAAACATCACCTAGTAATTTGTCAAAAACGGCAATTTAAGGGCTCTACCCTAGATCAGTTGAATCAGAAACTCTGGGGGTGAGGCCCAGCAATTTGTGTTTTAAAAAACTCTCCAGATACTTCTCATACATACTAAAGTTTTAGAACCATTGCTCTCCTCTGATCATGGAATTGTAATTATGTCATTAAGATTAAAGCAAAGGAAGCAGAAAGAGCAGTAGTGTCCACTGACCACTGTCAGAAGTCAAACTGCACAGCACTTTTAGGCTAATATTATAAATATAAATCAGGAGGAGCCACTGACAGTTTTCAACTTCTGAGACGCTTTTCCTCTCTTAATTACCACTGCCCTCAACATCTAGAGAATACATATTCTCTTCAAGCTCTCAAGGAATATTTGTGAAACTTAACTATGTGCTATGCCCAAGAACCACTAAGTTGTACCCACAAATCTTGATGTTACATTTCATTATCATTCAGTTTAAAGTATTATTAAACCATCATCATGATTTCTTTTATAACCTCAAGAGTTCTTTAGAGGCACATTTATAAATTTCCAAAAATTTTTAAAAGTCACCTTTTGAAAATTGAGTCCTAATTTAGCTTGCATTGTCACCAGAGAAAGTAAATCTGTATAAGACATATCCTTTGAAATTTGTTGAGATTTTCAAGGGTACTTTTTTTTAAATTATCATTGGTACATAATAGTTGTTTGTGTGTGTGTGTGTGTGTATATATATATATTTTCTTTTTTTTCTTTTTTTGAGACAGAGGCTCCCTCTGTTGCCCAGGCTAGAGTGCTGTGGTGTTAGCCTAGCTCACAGCAACCTCAAACTCCTGGGCTCAAGCAATCCTCCTGCCTCAGCCTCCTGGGACTACAGGCATGCGCCATCATACCCAGCTAATTTTTTTTCTATATATTTTTAGTTGGCCAATTAATTCCTTTCTATTTTTAGTAGAAATGGGGTCTCACTCTTGCTCAGGCTGGTTTCAAACTCCCGACCTCGAGCAATCCTCCCATCTCAGCCTCCCAGAGTGCTAGGATTACAGGCGTGAGCCACCACGCCTACCTCAAAGGTACTTTTTTTTTTTTTTTTTTGAGATAGAGTCTCACTTTATTGCCCAGGGTAGAGTGAGTGCCGTGGCATCAGCCTAGCTCACAGCAACCTCAAACTCCTGGGCTCAAGCAATCCTCCTGCCTCAGCCTCCCGAGTAGCTGGGACTACAGGCATGCGCCACCATGCCCGGCTAATTTTTTTCTATATATATTAGTTGGCCAATTAATTTCTTTCCGTTTATAGTAGAGATGGGGTCTCGCTCTTGCTCAGGCTGGTCTCGAACTCCTGAGCTCAAATGATCCGCCCACCTCGGCCTCCCAGAGAGCTAGGATTACAGGTGTGAGCCACCGTGCCTGGCCCTCGAAGGTACTTTTTAAGGTTGTTAAATAATCGTCTCTTGCATTATCAGAAATTTTTGATACCACAAACACTAATATCCATATAGTAGCAACTGTATGATACTGATTCTTTAAAACTTGAGTACAATGCTTTATGTTCACACAGTAGCTCAAGTTTGTTATATTGTTTTAATGTTAAAAACTCCTATAATGATGGTGAATTTGTAAATTTCTCCTTGTATTTGTAATTTTTGGTTTATGTATACTGAACCTGTATTAGCTGATACAAATTCTAATATTATTCTAGTAAATTGAATCTTTTATTATATGATGGGCAGAGACTGCTGGTGTTGAGTTTGTTCCCTCCCTCAGTAAGGAAACTCCAATTTTATTCTGGGCAACAATGTGCTACCCTAAAATACATTTCCAACTGCCTTCCAGCAAAGGGCCAATGAAGTTGCTAAGTAGGACTTCCATTAAATCACTTTAAAAGATGGACTGATAGCTTGTATATGCTCCACCCATCCACTCCCAACTTTCCTCCTACAAGCAATCTGTGAGAGCTGGTGATCCAAGCAATCATCTTGGACCATAAGGCAAGATACATGCTAAAGCTGGTAGCATAGAAACAGAAAGGTATATGGGACCTTGATGACAAAATGAAACTTCAATAATCAGCCCTAAACCGACAACTTCTAGGCCAGGGGTCCTCAAACTTTTTAAACAGGGGGCCAGTTCACTGTCCCTCAGACCGTTGGAGAGTGCGCACTGTGGGCCCAGGACGAGTCAGCTGCTAAGGAGAACAGGCAGCGGCGGCAAAAACACCTGGAGGGCCAGATAAATGTGCTAGGTGGCCCGCATGTGGCCCGAGGGCCATAGTTTGAGGATGCCAGTTCTAGGCTCTTTTATGAATGAGAAAAATAAAAGTCTGTCTTTAACACATTGTTATTTCCATCTCTATCCAGCAGCAAAAAGCAATTCCCACTGAAACACTGCAATTATTTATAGTAATACTCCCTAACCTACATTCTATTTTACTATATTAATATAATTATATCAATTTTTGGTTAATATTTTGCCAAGTATATCATTTTCTATCCTTATATTTCCAACTTGCCTCTGTCCTAATATTTTAATCCCCTAAAAACATGTGAGTTGCCTTATGGTTTTAAATACAGTCTGAGAATCTCTTTTACCTAGAGCATTTAATCCATTTATATTCATTATGATCACTTATATATTTGGCCTTATTTCTACCATATCTTTGTCCTGCTCTTTTGTTTATTTCTCACTCCCTTTTTCCCCCCACATTAGAGGTCTCCCCTCTCCCATTCCATTTGCTTTCTACTACAACTTTTATATTTTCAGGGCCTACTCTAAAAATTTTTTAATGTACACTTAATTAACACATTGACTGCCACACTACAAAAAACAATTATTTCTTTGGTACCACGGTGTTTTATTACAAAAATACAATAAAAAATTCAAAAACAAAATGATCTTTTCTAATTTGGTGAAAAATTTAATGAAAACCAAAATTGACTTCTATTCATATGATTCACATTTTTAGAATTAATTTTTCAATACTAATTACAATAAGAACATCAACAAGTAAGATTTTCACGAACCAACTGCAGGGTTTTGCTTCATGAGGCCCAAGCTCAAAACTAACGTGAGTTAAATACAACTCACATGTCAGTTATTGTGTTAAAGTTTAAAGTTAATCAGCATCTCTTATCCTTCTCTCATTCGTTAGTCTGTACATGGAATTCTGATTAGATGCTGTATTAGTTTTCTATTGCTGCTGTAACAAATTAAGGTGTTTAATAGTAGGAAGACTTTTTTTAAGTATAGTTTCCCATATTACAGGAAATAAAGTAAATTGTACCTATTCTTAACTGATAATAAATGTAAGATGATGTTATGCCAGCAGTTCTGAAATTATACTCTACCTGTACATTTCATTTCCTTACTCTTCTCTTCTCTCACCCCTTGAAAGTTCCTCTCCAAGGAGTTTCCTTTACCAAGTAACTATAAGTATTACTTTCTAGTCTTTGTCACCCATTTCCAATATCTCTAAACTCTCTCAATATTCCTAATTTTTAAGATATGGCTTTACAGACTATACAAATATATTTATGAATTTTTTTTGAGACAAGGTCTCACTGTCACCCAAGCTAGGATGTAGTGGCCAGATCACAGATCACTGCAACCATGAACTCCTAGGCTCAAGAGACCCTCCCACCTCTGCCCCTCAAGTAGCTAAGACTACAGGCACATGCCACCACACTCAGCTAATTTAAAAAATTATTTTAGTAGAGATGGGATCTCATTATGTTGCCAGGCTGGTCTCAAACTTCTGGCTTCAAGTAATCCTCCAGACTCAGCCTCCCAAAGTACTGGGATTACAAGCATGAGCCATCATACCTAGCAGATATTAATACTAAATAATAAAAACTGGGTATACTAACAAACAAAAGTGAAAAATGGAAAATAAAAATGATTTGCATGTTAGGATGGTGATATTTTCCTTTTCCTTTAATTTTTTAATTATTTTCATTATACTACTATATGTAATAAAATGAATACCACCACAATTTTAAGCTGGCTAGCTCCCCTTTTCCACCCTTGGTTAAAAAGTTATTCATACAAATACACTACTTAACGCTACCCTGTCAGCCATTCTCTCCTATAATGCTTCAGGATGTTGGTAAATTTCCATGGGCAGCCAAATGAAACAGTCACTGCTGGCTGGGTGCAGTGGCTCACACCTATAATCCTAGCACTTTGGGAGGCCAAGGTGGGAGGACTGACTGAGCTCAGGAGTTCAAGACCAACCTGAGCAAGAGGGAGATTCCATCTCTATTAAAAATAGAAAAAATTAGCCGGGTGACTAAAATTAGAAAAAGTTAGCTCGGTGTGGTGGTACTCACCTATGGTCCCAGTGACTCGGTAGGCTAAAGCAGAAGGATCGCTTGAGCCCAGGAGTTTAAGGTTGCTGTGAGCTACGCTGACGCCACAGCACTCTAGCCCGGACAACAAAGCCACAAACTATGTCTCAAAAAAAAAAAAAAAAAAAAAGTCGCTGTAAAGTCTGTCATGCTGCAGTTTTTATTTCAAAGCTAAAGAAAGACACCTCACATTTTGTGGCTATCAAAAATCACCCAGAAATATATTTTATGATCAAAACCAATGCAGTCCCAATATTGCAATCTGTCAATGAAGGGAACTGGGCTGAAATCACTAAGAAGTATAATAAATGAGTAATATATCAATGTAACTCCTCTATAAAAAAGGAAGTTGGAAGCTGGGCATGGTGGCTCATGCCTCTAATCCTAGCATTCTGGGAGGCCGAGGAGGGAGGATTGCTTGAGCTCAGGAGTTTGAGACCAGCCTGAGCAAGAGCAAGACCCTGTATCTACAAAACGTAGTAAAATTAGCTGGGCCTGGTGGCATGTGCCTGCAGTCCCAGCTACTCAGGAGACTGAAATAGGAGGATTGCTTGAGCCCAGGAATTTGAGGTTTCACTGAGCACTATGACAACAGCCACTGCACTCTAGCCCAGGTGACAGAGCAAGACTCTGTCTCAAAAAAAAAAAAAAAAAAGGAAGTTTGAATGATTTCACAAGCTCAAGGATAGGGAAAACACACCAACTCACAGACGGGTTCAAATGGTAAAGCAATGGGCTGAGAATCCAGGGAAATAGTAACCTCTGACCATAAATACCTCAAACTTCATATATATATATTTTTGTTGTTGTTGTTTGTTTTTTTTAGAGACAGGGTGTTGCTCTGTCACCCAGGCTGGAGTGCAGTGGGTACAGTGGCCCAATCATAGTTCACTATAACCTCGAACTCCTGAGCTCACTCAACCCTCCTGCCTCAGCCTCCCGAGTAGCTAGGACTACAGGCACATGCCACCACATCTGGCTAAATTTTTAAACTTTTTGTAGAGATGAGGGTCTCACAATGTTACCCAGGCTGGTCTCAAACTCCTGGCCTCAAGCATCTTCCAGCCTCAGCATCCCAATGTGCTGGGATTACGTTCATAAGCCACTGTGTTTGGCTTCTTTTCTTTCTGTAACTCCACACTAAATTCACACGAACCCATTAAGTCTTCTGAATCTATGAGGAGTAATAGTAAATAAAGATAAATTGGCAAACAAACCAACAACAAAAAAATACCTACTTTTAGCCTCCAATCTAGATGATCAGAATCACTAGATGAAAAGTCTCTCACTGGGAAACGGCCCCTCAATTGAAAACCCAGTGAAAAACTAAAAAGATAATGTTTGAGAAAAGCAGATGTAGAAATAGCACTCTAGGGCCTCAAAGGGGGAAAGTACCACTAACTCTGTGTTCACTATCACTACACAAAAATAATAGATATAAGTATCAGTTTCCCTTTTAAATTTTAAAAGCACTGAGTAAAATGTGTGTTTCTTCTTTAAAGCCAAGAAAGACACAATATAAAAATAAACAACTGATTGGTCCACCACAAAAAGCCAAAAAAACAAACAAAAAACCGCACAAAAAAACGTATTTTAGGATTGCTTTGTGAAGTATTAATTAAAACCAACCCTCCTCTAGTAGCTTCCTAAGAAGTGAAACTGAGGAAAAAACCTAACACACCCACAGAATTCCCAAGAGTCTGGACCAAATTCAGTTATCAACTGTAGTGAAACTCACATAATTTTGTATATTTGGATGCATAAAAGTCCATGTCTAAATCAATGTTTTATAATTCTAGAACAGGAAAAATGTTACTCAAAAGGTAACTGATAACCAGGCACAGTAGCTCAAGCCTGTAATCTCAGCTACACAGGAGGCTGAGGTGGGAGGTTCACTTGAGGCCATGAGTTTAGACAGCAGCCTGGGTAACACAGAGAGATCTTGTCTTTATTAATTAAAAACAAAACATTGTGTTACATCTATAAAACTGGCAAATATGAAATAAAATCATAGCACCCAATGTTGCCCAAATCCAGAGAAATACATTCTCCTGTCTTACTGAAGGGACCACATCTTTCTGGAAGATTATGTGGAAAAATGTTCATTTATTGAATCCTAAGGAATAAATAATAATATCCATCCATTAAATTCAAAGGAAATGTTTCCTAAGGAAATAATTAAAAATTAACACAAAAAAGCTGGGCAAGGTGGCAAGTACCTGTAGTCCCAGCTACTCAGTAGGATGAGGCAGGATCACTTGAGCCCAGGCAGTTCAAGGCCATCCTGGGCTATATATAGTAAGACCCTATCTATAAAAAATAAATTAAAAATAAAAAGAAATTAACACAAAAGATGATGTTAGTCTCGGGAATTTTTAACAGCAAAAAATCTGGAAATAACCTAAAAGCCAAAAATAAAGGTGTAGTTAAATCATTTATGTGTGGGCCGGGCGCGGTGGCTCAAGCCTGTAATCCTAGCTCTCTGCGAGGCCGAGGTGGGCGGATCGTTTGAGCTCAGGAGATCGAGACCAGCCTGAGCAAGAGGGAGACCCCATCTCTACTATAAATAGAAAGAAATTAATTGGCCAACTAATATGTATAGAAAACAAATTAGCCGGGCATGGTGGCACATGCCTGTGGTCCTAGCTACTTGGGAGGCTGAGGCAGCAGGATTGCTTGAGCCCAGGAGTTTGAGGTTGCTGTGAGCTAGGCTGACGCCACGGCACTCACTCTAGCCTAGGCAATAAAGTGAGACTCTGTCTCAAAAAAAAAAACAAAAATCATTTATGTGTGATATAGCTGTTAAATACCTATTGGATGACATGGAATAATGTTTTCAATGTTATTTAAAAAAAAAAAAGGATACTAAACTCTATAATCCAAATTTAATTAAAAACATTGAGATATATATATCTATTACACATGGTTTTCTCTTGTTCTCTATGATGTTCTTATTCAAATTTTTATAATGATCACATGAAATAATCACACAAATTATCTGAAAAAAGAAATCAAACACCTTGCCAATATCATGAAAACACTGAAAAAATACTGAGGTATTGCTAAGAAAAACGTTTTTGAACAAGAAAATAATAATTAGTACATATTATATAAAGAAACAGAATGTAAAGTAATACACACCAAGCAAATTTCTCAATGGAGGTAAAACTACAAGCACTTACACTGATACGAATTTGTAAAACAATGAAACTTTTTATAACGAACATTTTACCTCTGTAAGCAGCTTACAATGATAGAAATCCTTACTAATACTATGTTTAAATTAAACATAACAATTACAAGGAACCACTAGCCCAAGAGTTCAATGAAAACTGTCACCACAAAAACAAGTAGTTACTGATTTGAAGTACACGCCATGTCAAAATTAAATACTGCTTTATATTTTACACCATATTACAATTAAATTACACTGGATTCACAATGTCATAAAACAATCATGTATGCTATAGCTGTACATGCTGTAGCTATTTAAAAAATGACTTTTAGTTCCACAGTGACATGCTTCTAGGAGATGCATTTTATTATTATTAGTTTTTGTTTTGAGACAGAGTCTCTCTGTTGCCCGGGCTAGAGTGTCCTGGTGTCAGCCTAGCTCACAGCAATCTCAAACTCCTGGGCTTAAGCAATCTTGCTGCCTCAGCCTCCAGAGCAGCTGGGAATATAGGTGCATGTCACTATACCCAGCTAATGTTTTCTATTTTTAGTTGCTTGGCTAATTTTTTTTTCCTATTTTTTAGTAGAGACAGAGTTCCGCTCTTGCTCAGGCTGGTCTCGAACTCCTGGGCTCAAGAGATCCTCCCCACCTTGGCCTCTCACTGTGCTACTATTACAGGTGTGAGCCACCAGGCCTGGCCAATTTTATTATTTTTAAACCAAAACTTCTGTGCACAATACATGTTATTTGTTTATTGGGCATATGAGAGAATATTCTCTACTCAAACAGAGTTCAGGTCAAAATCAAAATTAAATTCCACAACATCCATCATTGGTCATCTTGCACACAGGATTTTTATAATAATATGGAGAATCAATACAATTTTAGGATTAAGAATCAAGTGGAGGCGGGCACAGTGGCTCACACCTGTAATCCTAGCACTCTGGGAGGCCAAGGCGGGCAGATCGTTTGAGCTCAGTTCGAGACCACCCCAAGCAAGAGCAAGACCCCATCTCTACTAAAAATACAAAAAATTAGCCAGACATGGTGGCACACACCTGTAGTCCCAACTACTTGGGAGGCTGAGGCAGGACTGCTTGAGCCCAGGAGTTTGAGGTTGCTGTGGGCTAGACTGACACCACAGCACTCTAGCCCAGGCAACAGAGTAAGACTCTGTCTCAAAAAACAAAACAAAAAAGAACCAAGTGGAGTCAATGTTTAGCTCTTCCCAAATAAAAAATATTTCATGAATAACTGAACACCCTAATATAGTTTAGTACCAAAAGAAACTCAATGCAAAAAATCCAAATGTGAATACAGAAGAATACCCCATATAGAGGGAGTGAATATAAGAACTACGCTAAGGGCTAAAAATTCTGAGTTCTAATCATAGATAAGCCAGTGACCCAAGTCAATAATTCTTATCTCAAGTTTCCCAACCATAAGTTTGCGAAAATATTCAAATACAAGTCATAAAATGTTTGAAAAATAAAAAAGAATACTTAAAAATTTTAACCAGAGAAAAAGAATTCATTGTCCTAACCTGGTTCACACATAGATAAATCCCAATGGCCCTGAAATGAGTACTGGTAAGTATGGCAACTTAGAAAGATTTAAAGTATGCTTAGTAACTGGGAGGTGGTATATTAATAGCAAGGATGTAACCTTAGTTTAATCATAGCTGAGTGCATAAAGAGGTTTATGCTGTCAGTATTGTCCTAACAACAGGAAGTTAAAATTCAAGGATACAGTACAGCCTTGCTTATGAAATGATTAAGTGTACAGATCAAGATCCAGAGATATTGGTTAACTATATAAAAATACAGTACCAAAAAAAAGAGGATTTTCTTCATGAAATACAATTTCTGTTTAATCATTCTCAAATATTTCTATGGTAAATAGCTAGCTTCTACTTCAACCATATTAGTCCTTATTTCGGTACTCGTTTTGGTTACATGCCAGTTTTATGGATCTTAGAATTTTTATCTTTTATTATTTTAACAAAGCAATATTACTGACATTCTTCATTTGTTAATTTAAACTAAGTTGGCCAGGTGCAGTGGCTCACACCTGTAATCCTAGCACTTTGGGAGACCGAGGCCAGAGGATTGCTCTAGCTCAGGAGTTCAAGACCAGCCTGAGCAAAGAGCAAGATCCCATCTCTACTAACAATAGAAAGACATTGGCCAGACAACTAAAAATATATAGAAAAAATTAGCTGGACATAGTGGCACATGCCTGTAGTCCCAGCTACTTGGGAGGCTGAGGCAGAAGGATCGATTGACCTAAGAAGTTTGAAGTTCCAGTGAGCTATGATGATACCAGTGCCCATGGCTCATCTGTGGCAAACATATCTTGCTCTTGTTCTATAGCCCTATCTTGCTCTTCTTCGATAAACCTCTTTTCCGTGCTTACATTGCATTCAGCATGTCTGGTCATTCTTCAGTCAAGAGCACACAAAGAACTGTGAACTAGATTGTTGACCTGACAATATGACAACTAAATGTAGGTTGGGCACGGTGGCTCACACCAGCACTTTGGGAGGATCAGGTAGGAGAATGGCTTGAGCGCAGAAGTTTGAGACCAGCCTGAGCAACACAGCAAGACCTTGATCTCTACAAAAAAGATGGGGGCACTGTGGTGCACCAGTAGTTTTAGCTACTCAAGAAACTGAGGCAGGAGAATTGCTGGAGCCCAGGAATTTGGGGCTGCAGTGAGGTATGATCACAAGGCCACTGCCCTCCAGCTTAGGCAACAGAATGAAACCTTGTCTCAAAGAAAAAAAAAAAAAAGACCAGCCTGGACAACAGTGAGACCCCATCCTCCTCAAAAAACCTCCCAAAAACCAGAAGCAACAATTTGGGTATTTTTCAGTTCTAAAAGTTATAACTGGTTCTTTCTTATATTTCTCTCTTCAGTATTTTCACATTTGTCTTCAAATCCTTAAACTTATTTATGATTGTTTTCAAGTCCTTGTATACTAATTCCATCACCTCAGTATTTCTGTTTGTTTGTTTGTTTTTTTTTTTTTTTTTTGGAGACAGAGTCTCGCTTTGTTGCCCAGGCTAGAGTGAGTGCCGTGGTGTAAGCCTAGCTCACAGCAACCTCAAACTCCTGGGCTCAAGCAATCCTGCTGCCTCAGCCTCCCAAGTAGCTAGTACCACAGGCATGTGCCACCATGCCCGGCTAATTTTTTCTATATATATTAGTTGGCCAATTAATTTCTTTCTATTTATAGCAGAGATGGGGTCTCGCTCTTGCTCAGGCTGGTTTCGAACTCCTGACTCGAGCAATCCGCCCACCTCAGCCTCCCAGAGTGCTAGGATTACAGGCGTGAGCCACCGCGCCTGGCCGAGTTTTGTTTTGTTTTGAGACAGTTTCACTCTGTTTACCAGACTAGAGTGCAATGATGTCATCATAACTCACTGTAACCTCAAACTCCTGGGCTCCAGCAATTCTCCTGTCTACAGGCGTGTGCCACCATGCCCAGCTGATTTTATTTTTTGTACAGATGGAGTCTTGCTATTACTCAGGCTTATCTCAAACTCCTGACCTCAAGTAATTCTCTCTCCTCCTCAGCCTCCCAAAATGCTAGTATTACCAGCATGAGCCTCTGTGCCCAGACAGTTCTGTTTCTAATAATTTTCTTCTAGTTATGGGTGGTATTTTCCTACTCACTTGAATATCCAGTTAACACAAAATCCAGGATAATGGTGACCAATAGAGCAGAAAAAGGAAGGGCCATTCAGAGCCTTCTAAGGTACTGGTAATGTTCTATTTCTTGAGTGGTAGGTACACAGTCATTCACTTTGGGTCTTTAAATGACACACAACTCTTTACATGTATACTGTAGTTCTTAATTTAGTTTTAAATATCATAAAAATTAAGCTGAATGTTTTCAAAAGGTTTAGTAAGAAAACTTAAAAGGGAGGGGTCACCAAAAATGGCAAAGTAGGAAATTCCAGCACTCTATCCCCCCCCCCCTTCAAAAACAAATAAGCTGGCAAAAAGAAAAAAAAAAGTCAGAATGAACTTCAGCAGAACTCTGGAATCTAGTGAAACACTAACGACAAGTAGAAGGCTTACCAAAGAAATTTGCTGCTGCATTGCCTTAACAGAGTACTGTGGGGTTGTTAATTGCCTGTCTACCACCCCCCACTCCTCAGTTCAACAGCAACTATGAAGATGGCAGCTGCACTCCTAGTACAGGATGACAGTGCCACACAGAGAGCAACACAAATCTTAGTCTCAAAGAACTGTAGTTGAATGTTATTACTGGCAGCTTCCTCAAGGACTAGTGTAAGGCTGCAGTCCCCAACAGGTCTGTGGCCTATTAGGGACCAGCCACAGAGCTCTGCTACACCCCCACACCTACCCCCATCTGCAGAAAAATTATCTTCCATGAAACCAGTGCCAAAAAAGTTGGGGAGCACTGGTGTAAGGATTTACCTTTCTTTCCCTGACTTGGAGTGATCCCAGGGGCTGGATTTTGCCAAAAGCATTTAAAGTTAAAAGTACTGGGCACAGTAGCCTGAGGCAAAGGAGAATAGTTGGGACAAAGTAGACAGATGTAAAAGTCTGACAAGGAAGAGGTTGGAAAAGGAGATATTTGGAGGAAAATCAATTTTGTAAAGCTCCTATGTAAGCCAAGGAATGAAAAGGCCACACATACACCCAGGGTCAGATTCATGCTCAGGAAAAGCCTGAAAAGACTCTTAAGTTTTTACCTTTACCTGACCTTAGTGCAGTCAGGAAGTGAAGGCTAAGGCAGAGTTGTAAACAGCCTGGCTATTTATTAAAGGAATGATCGAGCACTGAACTTATCAGTCAAAACTGGGAGAGTATTTTCTTTTTTTTTTTTTTTTCATTTTTCCTTTTCTGGGCTCCAGGTGTTTAAGAAAACTCTTATCAAAACACTGTCTAACTACTAAGCTAATGGAATAAACTTCAGGCCGGGCGCGGTGGCTCACGCCTGTAATCCTAGCTCTCTGGGAGGCCGAGGTGGGCGGATCATTTGAGCTCAGGAGTTCGAGACCAGCCTGAGCAAGAGCGAGACCCCATCTCTACTATAAATAGAAAGAAATTAATTGGCCAACTAAAATATATATAGAAAAAATTAGCCGGGCATGGTGGCACATGCCTGTAGTCCCAGCTACTTGGGAGGCTGAGGCAGCAGGATTGCTTGAGCCCAAGAGTTTGAGGTTGCTGTGAGCTAGGCTGACGCCACGGCACTCACTCTAGCCTGGGCAATAAAGTGAGACACTGTCTCAGAAAAAAAATAAAAATAAAAAAAAATAAATAAACTTCAGTAACCACACATGACAAAGAATACAGACTTTACAGAAATATTAAGTTTTAAAAACACATTAAACAGGCTGGGCATTGTGGCTCACACCTGTAATCCTAGCACTCTGGGAGATTGAGGTGGGAGGACTGCTTGAGCTGAGGAGTTCAAGACTAGCCTGAAGGCCTGGCGCGGTGGCTCACGCCTGTAATCCTAGCACTCTGGGAGGTCAAGGCAGGTGGATTGCTCAAGGTCAGGAGTTCAAAACCAGCCTGAGCACGACCCTGTCTCTACTAAAAATAGAAAGAAACTAATTGACCAACTAAAAAATATATATATATACAAAAAATTAGCCAGGCATGGTGGCACATGCCTGTAGTCCCAGCTACTTGGGAGGCTGAGGCAGTAGGATCGCTTGAGCCCAGGAGATTGAGGTTGCTGTGAGCTAGGCTGATACCACAGCACTCACTCTAGCCTGAGCAACAAAGTGAGACTCTGTCTCAAAAAAAAAAAAAAAAGACTAGCCTGAGCAAAAGTGAGACCCTGTCTCTACAAAAAATTGAAAAACTAGCTGGGTATCTTGGCACACACCTGTAGTCCCAGCTACTAGGGAGGTTGAGGCTGGAGGATCACTTGAACCCAGAAGTTTGAGGTTACAGTGAGCTATGATAATGCTACTGCATTCTACCCAGGGTGACAGAGCGAGATCATCCAAAAAAATTAAACAACAACAAAATAATAATAACCCATGATAAGCCAGCAACAGTAATCCCTGGAGAGGGAGAAATCTGATTTCTACATTATAATATTCAAATTATAATATTCAGAATGTCCATTTTTCAACCAAAAATTATGAGGCATATAAAGAAACAAATTATGACCCATGCACATGAAAAAAAAGAAATTAATAGAAACTGTCTCTGAGAACACCTAAGAAAAGAATCTACCAGACAGACTTTTTTTTAAAACACAACTATATTAAATATGCCCAACTAGCTAACAGAAACCATGGACAAACAACTAAAGGAAATCGAGAAAACAATGTCTCACCCAGTAGAGACTATCAATAAAGAAATAAGAATTCTAAATTCCTATAAATTATAAATTATGAATAGAAATTCTAGAGCTAAAAAGCATAACAACAAATAAAAAACTAGCTAAAGGGGTTCAACAGTGTATCTGAGCAGGAAGAAAAATAAATCAACAAACCTGAACACATCAACAAAGATTACAGACTCAAGATTAGAAATAGCAAAGAATAAAGAAAAATGAAAATAGCCTAAGGAACCTGTGGGACATCATCAATTGTACCACCATACACATAATACAAATTTTAGAGGGAGGAGAGAGTGAAAGGGGTAGAAACAATATTTCAAGAAATAATGGCTGCAGGCCGGGCTCAGTAGCTCACACCTGTAATCCAGCATTTTGGGAGGCCAAGGCGGGCAGATCCTTTGAGCTCAGGAGTTCGAGACCAGCATGAGCAAGAGTAAGACCCCGTCTCTACTAAAAAAAGAGAAAGAAATTAGCTGGACAACTAAAAATATATAGAAAAATTAGCCAGGCATGGTGGCACATGCCTGTAGTCCCAGCTACTCAGGAGGTTGAGGCAGAAGGATCGCTTGAGCCCAGGAGCTTGAGGTTGCTGTGAGCTAGGGTGACACCATGGCACTCACTCTACCCTGGGCAACAGAGTGAGACTCTGACTCAAAAAGAAAAAAGAAAGAAAGAAATAATGGCTGCACACTTCCTAAATTTGATGAAAAATGTAAATTTACACATCTAGGCATCTCAAATAAATTTAACAGCATGAACTGAAAGGGATCAACACCAAAACACATTATAGTCAAATTGATGAAACACAAAAAGAAAGAATCTTGAAAGAAGCAAGATAGAACAAGGGATCCTCCATAAGATTAACAATCAATTTCTCATCAGAAATCACACAGGTCAGAGGCAATGGGATTACATATTTAAAATGCTGAAAGATGTTTAGGGGAGGTGACTTCACCAAGATAGTAAGATAGAAGATAACCCACTCATATCATAACAAGAATTCCATACTCATCCACAGTTAAAAGTCTCTCTGCAAAAGCCTCAGGATTCAGATAGGAGTTTGTGAAAAACCACTGGAGCCCTAGACCTAGGAGGGTTTGTTTTGAGAATGCAGACTGAAACCCAGGTGGCTGATCTGCTGGAAATGGCCAAGTCACCCAGGGGGTTCATCTATATCTCCATTTGGCCTGGAGCCTGCAACCAAAACCATCTGCCAAGGGGTCCAGAAGGAACTGCAAACACTAGTGTCTTGTTGGAAAGGCCTGTCTCCTCAGAGAAACTGACAGTTGCCCTGTGGCTCTATTCTAACATCCCTCAGCTGAGGTCCCAGCTCAGAGATGCTTTTACAAGGACCCAGAGGGAGGCTGCCCCATATCTCACAGCCCAGGAATCTGAGCCTTCCTGCTGGGCTCTCCAGCCTCCACCCTACAGCAGATCCCAAGAGGCTCAGTTTCAGCTCCAGCCCCACCCACAGCAGCTGTGCAATTATCCCGTCTATGTTGAGACCTGCTACAAGATACATACCTGTTTTAGCCAACAAGACACGCTCTCAAGCCCCTGTCCCATAGCGAGTTCCAAGGGGACCCAGGCCCCGCTCCAGTCTCTCTAACTGCAGTGAGGAAACTATCCCATCTGCACAGGAACCTGTTGCAAGAACCTACCGGGAGATGTGCATCCATCTAAGCCAAGGTGACAGAGATTCCAGCCTCCAGCCCACAGCAGAAATCAAGGAGCCCTGTCTCAACTCCAGCTTCCCTCACTGCAGTTGGTGATCCATGCCTCCTATACAAAGATAGGCTTCTGGACTGAGGTCCCTAGCCAAAATTCCCTCATAGCCTCAGTACTCTCTTTCCAATGTCCATCTGGGTCAGAAAGCTGCATCAATCTCAGGGCAAGCTTGGGCATAGAGCATACTCTAGTGCTGGAATGGATGCAGTGATCACCACCTTGGGGAACCTAAGAGTCAGTCTGCTTAGAATCCCTAGAAGGTCCCCTAAAAAAAAGACAAAAGCAAACTGCAAAGATTAAAACAAATACCTAATCCCTCAATGGTCAAACATTACTGCATGCCTACAAGCATCAAGAACATTTAGGGGGCCAGGCACAGTGCCTCATGTCTGTAATCCCAGAACTTTGGGAGGCTGAGGCAGGAGGATCACTTGAGACCAGGAGTTCGAGTCCAGCCTGAGCAAGAACAAGATCCTGTCTCCACAAAAAAATTTAAAAATTAGCTGGGCATGGTAGTGTGTGTCTATAGTCCCAGCTACTCAGGAGGCTGAAGCGGTAGGATCACTGGAGCCCATGAGTTTGAGGCTGCAGTGAGCTATGATCACACCACTGCATGCAAGCCTGGGCAAGACTAAGACCTTATCTCAGAAAAAAAAAAAAAGAGCGAAATCATACAAAGTATCTTTTACAATCACAATGGAATGAAACCAGATTATTATTCACAAACATGTAAAAGTTAAACAATACATTCTTAAACAACCAATATCTTAAAGAATAAATCACAAGGGAAATCAGAAAATACCTTGAGACAGGGCGCAGTGGCTCACACCTGTAATCCTAGCAATCTGGGAGGCTGAGGCGGGAGGATAGTTTAAGCTCAGGAGTTCAAGACGAGCCTGAGAAAGAGTGAGACCCTGTCTCTACTAAAAATAGAAAGAAATTAATTGGACAACTAAAAATATATAGAAAAAATTAGCCAGGCATGGTGGTACATGCCTGTAATCCTAGCTATGCGGGAGGCAGGAGGATCACTTGAGCCAGGAGTTTGAGGTTGCTGTGAGCTAGCTTATGACTCTTGTCTCAAAAGAAAAAAAAAAAAGAAGAAAAGAAAGAAAAGAAAAGAAAAGAAAAGAGAAAAGACCTTGAAACAAATGAAACTGAAAACACAACATACCAAAACTAATGGGGTGCAGCAAAAGCAGTGCTAATAGGAAAATTCATGGCTCTAAATGCCTGTTAAAAAATAAGAAAGATCCCAGATCAACAACTTAAATTGACATCTTAACCCTTTGCACTTGGATGTCAAGTGTGATTCGACACAGTTAGCATAGGTAGCAGCTCGTATATCGAGCCACACTCAACACATAGTTTCACCACAGGGAGAAGGGGGGTTTTTGTCTATTTTTCCAGTATCTTTTCTTGTTTTCATTAGTATGAAAGGACAAGTAAAATGTAAATGCAGAGATGGTACACTAACTTCCAGGGGTAGATTATTATCCACTAACTTAGAGCAACATTTAGATGGAAAGCTCCATATAATCACACTTCACCCTAACAAAAAACACAAAGATGTGTTGTTTGTTCTAACAGAAAAATCAAAGGAGGAAGAAAAGAGACAATTTATATTTGCGAAACATGTGAATGTAAACCAGGTCTTCATGTGGCTGAATGTTTCGAAAAATATCACACCATGAAAAATTATAGAGATTAAAATTACTCTTTGAATGTGAGTAATTTGAAATATAAAAAAATCCAAATAAATAAGTTTGTATGAAAAGAAACTCCAGTTTTTTATTCTACTGCCACGCTTTGTAAAATCTGGGGTATTTAAAAAATCCAGAGTAGAATAAAGGAATCAAGAAAAAAGCAAGCGAGTGAAAAGGATTAAGGAAGTAGAAAAAGAATAGCAAGCTAAATTCAAAGCTAACAGAAAGAAATAAAAATCAGAGCAGAAATAAACAAAATGAAGAATAGAAAAATAGAAAAAAAATCAATAATACTGAAAGTTGGCTCTTTAAAAAGATCAAAACAAAACTGATTGCTTAGCTAGACTGACCAACAAAAAAAGAAAGAAGACTCAAATTACTAAGTTCAGAAATGAAAATGGAGACAATTTGAGGGAGAGGGAAGGGGAAGAAAAAAAGAAAAGAAAAGAAAAAATGGAGACAACTCTACAAATCTTGAAAGTAAAAAAGATTACAGTACACTACTAGGAATAATCTGTACACCAACAAATTAAATAACCTAGATGATATGGACAAAGTCCACAAAGCACCAAACGGATTTAAGAAGAAAGAACAAATCTTAACAACCTGCAACAAGTAGAGGGATTTAATCAATAGTCAAAAACTTCCCCCCAAAAGAGTGAGGGATGGTGGCACATGCCTTACATGTCTACTAACAACGCCTTCGAAGATATAGGTAAAAGACCAGGTGTGGTGGCTCACACCTGTGATCTTAGCACTTCTGGAGGCTGAGGTAGGGGGATCACTTAAGAATTTGACACTGGCCAGGCGCGGTGGCTCACGCCTGTAATCCTAGCTCTGTGGGAGGCCGAGGCGGGCGGATTGCTCAAGGTCAGGAGTTTGAAACCAGCCTGCGCAAGAGTGAGACCCCGTCTCTACTATAAATAGAAAGAAATTAATTGGCCAACTAATATATATAGAAAAAAAAAAATTAGCCGGGCATGGTGGCACATGCCTGTAGTCCCAGCTACTCGGGAGGCTGAGGCAGCAGGATCACTTGAGCCCAGGAGTTTGAGGTTGCTGTGAGCTAGGCTGACACCATGGCACTCACTCTAGAGCCTGGGCAACAAAGCTAGACTCTGTCTCAAAAAAAAAAAGAATTTGACACCAGCCTGAACGATACAGCCAGACCTTGTCTCTATAAAAAATACAAAAATTAGCCAGGTGTGGTGGTGGTAGTTCCAGCTACTTGGGGGGGGGGCGGGGAGGGGGAGGCTAAATCAGGAGGATTGCTTGAGCCTGGGAGCCTGAGGTTACAGTGAGCTACGATGACATAGCTTTTGTCCAAGAAAGAAAGAACGTGTCTCAAAAAAAATTTTTTTTTAAATTGGATCTACACAAAGAAAGAACATTAGAGAAGAAATCTTTTATTTTTCTGAATCTTAATTGATCTATTAGGTAATTACTGGTTCAAAATAACAACAATGTATTTGGTAGTAATAACTTACAGGTAAGTGAAGTGAATCACAGAATGTTATAAGGGATAGGAAGAAGCGGCTTGGTATTCTGTTATAAAGCACCTACACATGCTGGGCGCAGTGGCTCACGCCTGTAATCCTAGCTGTCTGGGAGGCCAAGGCAGGCGGATTGGTCAAGGTCAGGGGTTCGAAACCAGCCTGAGCAAGAACAAGACTCCGTCTCTACTATAAATAGAAAGAAATTAATTGGCCAACTAATATATATAGAAAAAATTAGCCGGGCATGGTGGTGCATGCCTGTAGTCCCAGCTACTCGGGAGGCTGAGGCAGTAGGATTGCTTGAGCCCAGGAGGTTGAGGTTGCTGTGAGCTAGGCTGACGCCAAGGCACTCACTCTAGCCTGGGCAACAAAGTGAGACTCTGTCTCAAAAAAAAAAAAACCTGTACAACAAGGAAGGAATACAATGTTATCTGAATATAGACTTAGATTATTTGTAAATGAATACTATAAACCATAGGGCAATCATTATAATTTTTTTTAATTCATATGCAATTGCAAGGAACATCAAATAGCCAAAACAATCTTGAAGAAAAATAAAATTGAAGGACTCTCTGATTTCAAAATCACCACGAAGCTACAGTAATCACAATAGTGTGGTACTGGCATAAAGACAGACATACAGATCAATGGAACAGAGACTCCAGAAATAAACCTATATATCTGTGGTCAACTGATTTTCAACAAGGGTGTCAAGACCATTCAGTAGGGTAGAGTAAGAATAGTCTCTTCAACAAATGGTACTGGAACAATTGGAAACCTACAAGTAAAAAATAAATAAGTTGAACCTTTACCTCATACCATACAGAAATTAACTCAAAATGGATCATGGACCTAAATGTAAGGAGTTAAAACCATAAAGCCCACAGGGGATATACAAATAACCAATAAGCACATGCAGAATATGCTCAACATCACTAGCAATTAGGGAAATACAAATAAAAAAATGCAGGCCGGGCGCGGTGGCTCACGCCTGTAATCCTAGCTCTCTGGGAGGCCGAGGTGGGCGGATCGTTTGAGCTCAGGAGTTCGAGACCAGCCTGAGCAAGAGCGAGACCCCATCTCTACTATAAATAGAAAGAAATTAATTGGCCAACTAATATATATAGAAAAAAAAAAAAATTACCCGGGCATGGTGGTACATGCCTGTAGTCCCAGCTACTTGGGAGGCTGAGGCAGCAGGATTGCTTGAGCCCAGGAGTTTGAGGTTGCTGTGAGCTAGGCTGACGCCACGGCACTCACTCTAGCCTGGGCAATAAAGTGAGACTCTGTCTCAAAAAAAAAAAATGCAGATACCACCTCAAACCTACCAGAATGGCTATAATCAAAACACTGGAAAATAAGTGTTGGCAAATATGTGGAGAAATTGGAACCCTTGTGCATTGTTGAAGAGAATGTAAAATGTTACAGACACTGTGGGAAATGTTATGGCAATTCCTCAAAAAATTAAACATAGAGGCCGGGCGCAGTGGTTCACGCCTGTAATCCTAGCACTCTGGGAGGCTGTGGCGGGCGGATTGCTCAAGGTCAGGTATTCAAAACTAGCCTGAGCAAGAGCAAGACCCCATCTCTACTATAAATAAAAAGAAATTAATTGGCCACCTAATATATATAGAAAAAATTAGCCAGGCATGGTGGTGCTATGCCTGTAGTCCCAGCTACTCGGGAGGCTGAGGCAGAAGGATTGCTTGAGCCTAGGAGTTTGAGGTGGCAGTGAGCTAGGCTGACGCCATGGCACTCATTCTAGCCTGGGCAACAAAGCGAGACTCTGTCTCAAAAAAAATTAAACAGATTTTCTGTATGATCCAGGAATTCCATTTCTCGGTTTATACTCAAAAGAATTAAAAGCAGAGGCTCAAAAAGGTATTTGAACACTCATATTCAAAAGAGTTTCAGTTGGAGAAGATGAGAAAGTTCTAGAGATGAATGGTAGTGATGGTTGCATAACAACATGAATGTACTTAATGCCACAGAACTGTACATTTAAAAATGGCTATATGGTAAATTTTATGTTATTTATAGTTTACCACAATTTTTTAAACAGTCAAGCAAAGGAAGAGAAGGAACTCTTCTGTGAATCTGTGCAGTAATCACTTAGAAAATATGGTAGCTAAAGGTAGGGAACTACATTTACTAAATATCTACTTAAAATGTGAAATTTGTCCAATTATAAATAAATAAACTGAAAATTCTCTACAAAAAAATGGACAAAGGACTTGAATAACTTGAATCGACATTTCACCAAAGAAGATATAAAAATGGCCAATAAGCACAAGAAAAGATGTTAGCATCTTTAGTCATTGGAGAAATGCAAATCAAAATCACAATGAAATATCACTTAACACCCATTAGGATGGCTATAATTTAAAAAAAAAAAGATAAAATAACAAACGTTGGTGAGGATATAGAGAAATTAAAACCCTTTGCATTGCTAGTGGGAATATAAAATGAGACAGGCACTGTAGAAAACAGTTTAGCAGCTCCATAAAAATTAAAATGCAGATTCCCCATAAGACCTAGCAATTCCATTCCTAAGTGCACACTCAAAAGAACTGAAAACAGGCCAGGTGAGTGGCTCACACCTGTAATCCTAGCACTCTGGGAGGCTGAGGCAGGTGGACTGCTCAAGGTCAGGAGTTCAAAACCAACCTGAGCAAGAGTGAGGCCCTGTTTCTACTAAAAATAGAAAGACATTAATTGGACAACTAAAAATACATAGAAAAAATTAGCCGGGCATGGTGGCACACGCCTGTAGTCCCAGCTACTCAGGAGGCTGAGGCAGGAGGATTCCTTGAGCCCAGGAGTTTGAGGTTGCTGTGAGCTAGGCTGACACCACGGCACTCACTCTAGCCTGGGCGACAAAGTGAAACTCTGTCTCAAAAAAAAAAAAAAAAGAATTGAAAACAGGTATTCAAACAAAAACTTACATATCAATGGCTATAGCAGCACTATAAATAGCCAAAATGTGGAAACAACTGAAAGATCCAAGATTGGATAAACAAATATGATATATCCACACCATGAAATATTATTCAGCCATAAAACAAAAATGAAGTACCGGTGCATGCTACAACACAGATGAACCTAGAAAAGATTAGGCTAAGCAAAAGAAACAGAAACAAAAAGTCACATCTGACTCCATTTATATGAACTATCTAGAATAGGTAAATCCTTAGAGATAGAAGTCAGATGTAGTGTTTTCAACAGTTTTTGTTGGAGGAGAGGGCAGGAATAACTGCTTAATAAGTATGAAGTTTCTTTTTAGGATGATGAAAATGCTTTGGAACTAGAGGTTATGGTTGCACAACACTGTAAATGTATCAAATGCCACTGAATTGTGTACTTCAAAATGGTTAGCTCTGTGTTATATGAATTTTACTTCAATAAATAAGAATAAGACAATACTAGAACAGAATTGATAACATATCATAAAAACAATTACCCAAATATGTGAAGTATTTTATTGCTTATTGCCTCCCAATTAAAACAAAATAACACCGAAATATTTCTTAAACTGTCTTAAGATGCTCCTGACCTTTTTCTAAATGACAACATTTCTCTAGATAGAGGGAAAAGTGGTATTACAGAAAGATTCTTGGGCATGATTTACACACAGACTATTTACTCTAAAATCTAAAAGACATTTTTAAAAAGCTGGATGAGGTGGCTCTTCTAATTTAGGCATCATGAGCAAGAAAGCCACACATAACCTAGAAACTCAGCTATTATGAGTTACTTGGAGCTTTATACCTAAAAAGTACAATACAAAAATGGCCATTGGTTATTCCTCACAGTCATTTCTATAATATAGTTTCCAATTGGCTAAATGACTTGCCCTGTTACCCACTGCAAGCACTATTTCCCTTCTGACAGTGACATCCCCTGGTTCTCTGTTACCCAAGAGTAACACTTCTCAGACTCAGTCTTTCCCTTTATCCCTTGGTCTCCAGATATTATTAGCTGTTTCTTTAAGAGGACTGAGAAGCAAACATACTTTAGCTTGACATCCTGGCTTCACCACATAACAGCAATGTGAACTTCACAAGTAATATTTCTTTCTTTGCCTCACTGCCTGATCTGTAAAACTGGAATAGCCACACTTCAGTGGCTTGCTGTGAGAATAAAATGAAATGTGTCCAAAGCATTTAGCACACTGTTATATAAACTCAATAAATCCCCATGACTATTACAAACTATTCTGCGTTCTCTAAAACTTCCCTAGAACAAGCCTCACTGCTGCCAGGTTACATACACTAGATTATGTCTGCACTTTCTCAACTGGCCTACTTTATTCCTATCTTTTAGTAGTCCAAAGGACTGTGCAGATCACCACTAGATTTACCTTGCATAAATACAAATACATCCTGTTATTATCTCTAGCTTAAAAACCTTCAATGGATCCCCACTTATTATTACCACATCAAATCTAATTTCCTCTGCCTGACTTTCATTATCCTCTACTAATAGAGATTCTCAAACTTCAGTGTACTTCAGAATCATCTGGTGTGCTTGTTAAAACAGAGGCTGCTAGATCCCAACCCCAGAGTTTCCAATTCAATAGGTATGGAGCAGAGCCTTAGAATTTGCATTTGTAACAATTTTTTTTTTTTTTTTTTTGAGACAGAGTCTCGCTTTGTTGCCCAGGCTAGAGTGAGTGCTGTGGTGTAAGCCTAGCTCACAGCAACCTCAACCTCCTGGGCTCAAGCAATCCTCCTGCCTCAGTCTCCCAAGTAGCTGGGACTATAGGCATGCACCACAATGCCCGGCTAATTTTTTCTATATATATTAGTTGGCCAATTAATTTCTTTCTATTTATAGTAGAGACGGGGTCTCGCTCTTGCTCAGGCTGGTTTTGAACTCCTGACCTTGAGCAATCCACCCGCCACGGCCTCCCAAAGTGCTAGGATTACAGGCGTGAGCCACCGCGCCCGGCCTTAACAAATTTCTAGTTGATGCTGATGCTGCTGGTCAAGGAACCACACTTTGAGAACTACTGCTCTAAAATATGACCCCATTCTGCCTCCCTAGGCTTATTTCTCTCTACTCTCTACCTAACACACACTGCTTTGACTGGATTAGTCTTTTCACAGGCTGTATTCAGTTCTCCCTCACTGCTTACTTTGCTTACCTAATATGCTTTCTTGCCTATCCACATCATACCCATCCTTGAAGCCTGTGATTCCTAACATTACCTGCACATTACAAACACATAGGGAAGCCTTTAAAAACTATGAATGCTCCACCCCTAAGATTCTGATTCAACTGATCGTGGGGTAAGTTTCCCCAAGTGACTGTAATGAGTAGAGTTGAGATCAACTATTTTAATCTCCTTCCCATTAGAATTATGAATACTTGATGGATTTTCTCCCATCTAAATGCCTGTAATGTATACAGATTAAGTTTGCACTTCATTACATATCAAATTGTGTTACTCTCCACTTTTCATTTTAGTCTTCTTTCTCTAACTTGATCAATGAAGATATAGACCATATCTTCAATTTCTATATTTCTATAGTACTAGTATGGTGATGAATACACAGCAGAAACTGTAATTATTTCTTCATTGATTTTGGATTCAAATTAGAATTCAGAGCCTTAAAATATTTCTAATCTATCCAATTCAGCAAACCATATTCCCTCTTTAAGTTCTGCAACAAACTCATTTTGTTATGGTGAATCATTTAACCCCTTCCTTTTCCAACAAATATATTGGAAAGAAAAATACTAGTGGATAAAAATGCAGTGGATAATAACAAAATAGATAAATAACATCATAAGTGGCTTTGCAGTCGCTTCCTTACAACAAATGGCCTCTTCTAAATCCATTAAGGACTGTTTCAAAACAGTGAAAACAAAATCAAAGCACACATATTTAAAGATGCTGAAGCTCTGAATAGTTGTATGATTTGTTTCCTCAACAGATGTGCATCCTTGAAGCCCCGAATTCACCAGATGCATATTAATTTAATCTGTACTTTTAGTTTTTATATAACACTCCACTCTAGTTATAAATACACCACCACATGAAAGCAGAATTCCATTGTCGGTTTATGGTATTAATTATTAACAGATTATATCCACTGTGCAAAAAATACATTAAGATTCATTTTAATGCAGACAAATGTGTGCTCACTAAATACACACTATAATAACGTCACCATTATTTTTATTTATTTATTTATTTATTTATTTTGAGACAGAGTCTCACTTTATTGCCCAGGCTAGAGTGAGTGCCGTGGCGTCAGCCTAGCTCACAGCAACCTCGAACTCCTGGGCTCAAGCAATCCTGCTGCCTCAGCCTCCCAAGTAGCTGGGACTACAGGCATGTGCCACCATGCCCGGTTAATTTTTTCTATATATATTAGTTGGCCAATTAATTTCTTTCTATTTATAGTAGAGATGGGGTCTCGCTCTTGCTCAGGCTGGTCTCGAACTCCTGAGCTCAAGCGATCCGCCCACCTCGGCCTCCCAGAGAGCTAGGATTACAGGCGTGAGCCACCGCGCCCGGCCGACCATTATTTTTA
>VSMD01039013.1:0-57467 GCA_008750895.1 Mirza zaza | reverse complement strand
ACCTCAAACTCCTGGGCTCAAGTGATCCTGCTGCCTCAGCCTCCCGAGTAGCTGGGACTACAGGCATGTGCCACCATGCCCGGCGAATTTTTTCTATATATATTTTAGTTGGCCAATTAATTTCTTTCTATTTATAGTAGAGATGGGGTCTCGCTCTTGCTCAGGCTGGTCTCGAACTCCTGAGCTCAAACGATCCGCCCACCTCGGCCTCCCAGAGAGCTAGGATTACAGGCTTGAGCCACCACGCCCGGCCAATTTAACTATATATTAAGGTTCATTCAACCCTTTTCCTTCCCAAACCTCTCCTATTTATTTGAACTAAATAAGTATTTCCTTTGCTAGAAGTAAATGTTCTCTCACATACTGCTGACTCACCCACCATAAAAGATTGTTCTCATATGTAAAGCTCTGAGTGACTACCATATGCTAACCACTTTACACGGGTTACCTCATCTGACACTGTGAGGTAAGTACTATTCTTATTTCTGTCTTATGGTTTATAAAAATTACAAAACCAAGCTCAGTGAGGTTAATTAATTTGCCCAAGGACATAATACAGCCAGTAAGACAGAGCTGAAGGGTTAGTAGCAATGGAGGAAGTGAGGACCACAAAGCCTTGTGTTTAGAAGACCCGAAGAAAGAAATACTGATGCAATTTGGCTGTGCCTAGACTCCCCTATCTTCCAGGTTGGGACCCTGACACACAGACTTCGTCAGACAAGCACACAGAGGGGAAGATTTCACTTTATTGTACATGAATCTCACAAATAAACCCAACATAGCCAGATACACTGAATAGATAAAGTGCCAATGCAGAGAGGCCTGGCAACAGAAGGAGCAAGGAATCCAGTTCCTCTTCTCCATGTTCCCAGCCTGGAAAGTTATTTCTATTACACAAGAGTGAGGGCAGCTGACATACCAGGCAATCCTTTCTATAGACACTTTGAGCTAAGAAATAGAAAACTGTACCAGGTAGGGCCTGTGTATGCAGGGTAAGGAAATAGAAAATTCAGAAAACATTCATTTCTCAAATGATTCAGGCATAGAAATACCAAATGATAAAATATTTCTCAAACTCCCTGTATTTGAGATAGACATCTAACAAGGAAGATTTAGTACTTCTTGGTACTACCTAAGAACTATGACCTGGGTAGACACCCTTTCTCCCAAACCCTTAATCTGAGGTACCAGAATTTTCTAGAATCTAGGAAAAACTGACCTCACCTTCTTACCTTGCCAGCCCCCGAAAAGTAAACCAAATGGTCCCTCTTGAACATCAAGGAGATACAGTCCATCAGAGTAATTAATTGTCCATCAGAGTATTATATAGTCCATCAGAGTAACTGGCAGCACTTAAAGAAGGTTAATGAAACTCAAGACTTCCCACAATTATCTTTAGACATTTTTAGGAGCCTCTATCAAGCCTGGGGTTTAAAACACAATTATTTGTTTAGAGAATTCAAATGATTTGACTGCATTGAGATTATGATATTCTAAACTCAGTTCACCTCAACTATTTCTACTCCAAAACTGGAAAATCACTGACTGATTTTCAGAGGCCAGAAGGATCACTAAAGGCTATCTGATTATCTTCTGGGTCATATACTCAAAGGGCAGTTGTGTCTTTCTAGAACCTGAGAGTTCCTGGCCTCACATGGTCCACGGGGAATCCAAATAAGGATAAACCAGAAGGAATCTTCAAAATCCCTCACTGTGGCCAAGAGTTAAGGCTCAGAGTGGAACTTTTAAGTAGGGAAATAATGGGTGAAGTATTTCAATTCAGCCCTGGATAAGAAGCAGGCCAGAGTATTGCCATGATAGCTAGGGGAAGAGCATGGAGAGGCCTCAGTGGAAAGGCACAAGTCCCTCCTAAGTAAGAGAATGGGGTGATGTTGGAGTGGATGTTGAAGGTTGGTAACCCTGAGATCACCCATGCTGAGCGTTAGATGTGGCCTCTGAACCACGGCCTTGCTTAGTTTTCCATCTACCTTCCTCTGTAGAGACTGATAGGAAAGGGACCTAGGGAATGACCCAGTGACAACCAACTGCAGCAATGCTACCTAGTTGTTCGAA
The DNA here is from genome assembly GCA_008750895.1 of Mirza zaza. Lineage (NCBI taxonomy): Eukaryota > Metazoa > Chordata > Mammalia > Primates > Cheirogaleidae > Mirza > Mirza zaza. The sequence goes on along the minus strand of VSMD01039013.1, from coordinate 55,394 downwards.
TGGGGGTCACCAAGTTCCTAGTCTCCAGGGAGCTTCTGTGAAGCCAAAATCATTCAGAGTTCCAAAGAGTTATTTGGTAGGGGCAGTTGCTCAACACCAGACAAGATAGTTGGTGGTACCTGGCAAGGTTCAAAGTAGGATCCATTAAACATTCTGGAAATTACTGAACCAAGGATAGACTTGGGAATATCTTGAAGGGATGTCCACAGCTAGCTATTTTTCTGACTTCTTAAGCACTTCTATGACTGAACTGAAGGGGAAATTCCATTACAGATACTTGTGTGTCTAAGCTGACATTCCAACAAACACCTTTTAAGAGAGGTCAGTTATAAAAGGTTGTCCTTAACACTATCAGCTCCTTCCCTGCCTCTTTCCTATGTACAGGACAGAAAAAAAGAGTTTCCCAACTCTCAATTCCCTACCTGGAAGTTTCATTCCCTACTTCCATCCCAGAAAGGTTTCCCCAGGCAGGCCTCCCTACCAATTGATTCAACCCAGTCTACTCCCTTCTATTCCAGTGATGCTCTGTGGTTTTTCATCTCCTTTGCATACCATTGTTTGCAGCCGCTTGAGTCATTTGCAAACATGTAACAGACTAGTCAGAAATAGTGACTGAATCTTGGGGATAATCAATGTCTGGCAATGATGCCCAGATTATTTACTGAAGCCTTCAATTCCATCTCAGAGAGGGATTAATATTCCTCTTTCTGTGGTTCTTTTCCCTTCCTCTTCTCCAAGAAGTTCACAGTGAGAGACCATTTCATTCATCTTTGTACCCTCAATTTTTAGGCACCAAGATGAGGGCCTAAATGTGACCGTTTGGGGCCAGGGAACTTTTAGTGGGCTTGGCACACAGGAGGGAGGGCTATATAGATCATCCTGGCATCCATCTTCAAAGCATATTCTTCCCTTACTCCGCCTTTTTTTTTTTTTAAACAAACTCTCACGTCTTTGTCCTCCTGTTAGGGCTTGAAGACAAATGAGGCAGCATGGGAGCCTTGACTTAGAAGTCAGGTCAGAGTTCCAGGTCCCTTCTGCTACTGACTTAATATATGAGCTTAGACAATTCGCTTGCCTCTGGACCTTTTAAATGAAAGAGTTGGACTAGATGATCTCTCTGGGATTAGGATCTTTCAGATCAATTCATACTTGCTTGAGAAATCAATGAATAAATTAGAAGAAATTCTAATTCCAAGATACAGGTATCCTGTACCTCTTTGAAACAGCTGAAAGGAGATAAAGGTCAGGTTCCTATTTATTATACATTTACCTATAAGAAAAGAAGCAAGTGTATGGAGAAAAAGAAGCTGGTAGCTCCTCTACTTGACTAATAAAAGCAAATTCCTGGAAGAAGCAGAGAAATAGGCCACAAGTGAGACCTGGCAGTGTCAAAAAGGGTCTATAAATTAAGAAATTAAAGGAGTAAAAAACAATGCCTATAACCAGACAAGATCTCTAAGCACAGACTATAGTCTAGAGAGGTCTGAGTGGGAAGGAGCCCCTGGAGCTTCTATTAGAGGGAAGGACTTGGTCCACAGCAAGTTGCTACTGCATTTGGTTCAAATCCAGTTTTCTCACTCTGTCAACCTGGTATATGTGCACATGCGTGGACACACTGCAGGCTGTAGTTAAGCTTCTGAAGTGCTGAAATGAGAAAGAAATATCAGAAGAAATGATATCAAATTCAAAGAAGTTAAGCTGAAGGCAAGTAAAATTTTGGTTTAAAAGCTACTCAATTTTCCTCACCACTCTGTGTAGTATCATTGCTACTTGTTTTGAAATGTGGGCTAGAGAGTTTTGTGGGATGGTGAACTCTGGGAGTGAGGAGGCATGGACTTGTAGGACCGAAAGCCAAAGGCAGGTTTACAAGCCCATATCCTGTCTGAGAACCTCCCAGCTCTTGACAATAAATGGGACTTGACCTGACCCATTTGGATACTCACTTGTCTTCATTCAAAGAAAACGTCTCCACAAAAGGGATTTCTTCCTTGCCTGCCTTCCCCATGATCAGCTGGTGCTTATCCAAGTTTATGATGCACTGAAAACAGGAGAATCACTGGTCACTGTCAATGATCCCACTATGGGGTCTCCATGTAAGAGGATCTCTGCCTCAAAGAGGAACTTATCAAGGGGAAAGTGGGGTCGATCCTACCTTCAGGGATCGGAGAGTCTGGAGGCCAAGAGACAAGTTTTTCTCATTGTCCTCTAATAGAAACAAAAAACAAACAACAAAATTAAGATCTAGCCATTTCCATGCTTGCTCTAGAAGTCAGCCTGATCACTATTAGATTCCAATCATCCAACCATCCATCTATCCATCCATCCAATAAGCATCTGTTGATCTGTTGAGCATCTGGTATATTAAATAATTTTCCCAGATCACTAAAATTACAAGATTATAGAACCAAAATTTAAACTTCAAATACAGGTGTTCTTTTTTTTTTTTTTTTTTACACAGACTCTTGCTCTGTTGCTGTGGCTAGAGTGCAGTGGCATCATCATAGCTCGCTGCAACTTCAAACTCCTGGGCTCAAGTGATCCTACTGTCTCAGCCTCCCCCGTAGCTATGACTGTAGGCAAGCACTACCACGCCCTGCTAATTTTTCTGTTTTTAGTAGAGATGGGGTCTCGCTCTTGCTCAGACTGGTCTCAAACTCCTAAACTGAAGCAATCCTCCTGTCTTGGCCTCCCAGAGCACCAGGATTATAGGCATGAGCCACCGTGCCCAGCCCAAACCCAGGTCTTTAGACAAAGGCCTTTAGACAAAAACCAGTAACTTTGTGTAGTCTAGAATAGAAATGTATGAGGAGAAATGTGGGAGGTGGTGAAAAATTATCAAGGGATTCATGACAAAAGAGTAAAGGGATCTTCCCTTCTGTCACCAACTAGTTCATGGAAAGATCTCAGGGGACATTTTCACCTTCACACAAAAATGTTTGTTTTCTTGCTCCTTGCATTTTTTATCTGAGCTCTGTACTTCTTTTTATGATTGATTCTAAGCATGTCTTGAATGTAGCTCAGGGCCCATCTGGTATTTTGGAAGGCAAAAATTGGGACAAGGTCTATAGTACAGGAAAATGGGAACCATTTTGAAAAATTTAATATTTACAAAGAGATCTTTGTAAATTTGATATTTACATGAGCTCTTATGAGGGTTTGGTGGGGATAGGGAGAGGGTTTACATTAGGGTTCATAGGTCCAGGCACCAATGATACTCACCAACCACAGCTGCTGGGCAGTCCAGGTGGAGGGAACCCAGTGTGATCACTAGGTGCTCAATATGGCCCACTACTTTGAGATGCCGGGGTAGAGAAAGCTTTTCTCCTTCATGTTTACGAGATCTGACATGCTCCTTGAGTCTGCAACAGAAAGAAAGGTACTAAAATTCCCTTGGCAGAGGTTTCTGGTAGAATCTAGCAATGCTTACCTTCTGACCCATGATTGGAATTCTCCAGGGATTTCCTATAATATTAATATACCCAAAAAGTACTAGCCAGCCTCTACTTGTTGTTTCAACACTTTGTCCTAAACATGCCAGGGTGATACAAAAACAATAAAGACTCATCTCCTGTTCTCAGAAAGCTTACATCACTACCTGCATTGGTGAAAAGGGGGAGTCGACACACTGAGAGAATCCTATTCTGTATCCTAACATCTCCATCTCTGTGTGAGGCAGTTTAATTAATAGTCCTTTTACCCACCTCTGGGTAACGGATAACTGAGAGGGCAGGTTAATCTTAATTTTAGAAGATTCATGTCTAATTTTCTCTTTGTCTCTTCTATCTGAGTCTATCCTCATCAGTTTGTCTTAGACTATAATGTTAGAGGGGACAAGGACTTATTTGGTAAATGCATTGATATTGGTATCAGCAAGGAATACCATGGAAAAAGTTCTCATTAATTTAACTTGTCTGTGCAGGGGAGGAAGGAAAGAAACAGTACTAAGGTTTGACACAGTTATGTAAGCTGATCAGAATAGCTAGTACCCGAGCTATTATGGGTTGGTGGATAAATACTTAATTATGGACTTTCTGTGCCAATACTTCTGCTTTCCTCCAATTCCTCTCTTTTGGTGTGATGGCCCATCCAAAAGAAAAATAATTGCAGTTTTACAGATGGTTATTAATTCCTCTGGAATCATAGCAGTCTGCTACCTAATTATGCACCAGGACATTATTAGTCTTTCTGGAACCATCATGTTACACTGTATCTCATCTCTTCACTATACAAAAACACTCAGGATTCTTCCCATAAGAAGACTTAAGCCCTGGACTTCCCCCACCATCATAAATAGTAATGTAAAAAACCTATAAGCCAACTTCAAAGTGTCACAGTGGTAGTGAGGGGTGAGGTCAGGGTAATAGATCATGTGGCAGGGGTCACTGATTATACAAATGAAGCCCTATGTAAACCCTTCCTAAGAATATGGATGTCTTGAATGTAGCTCAAAATGGACCACTATGTCTACCTTAGTGGTTGTTTCATTACAGAGATTTGGGATGGGGAATGATTTATTGTATTTAGGGATAGAGATACAGAAAATAATATTGGGTTGATCTTACTAATTCTGAGCTAGACTTTAGGCCTATTTGGTCCTTTGTAGGAAAGAGTAGGAAGAAGGAAAGAAAAAAAAGTAGAGGTTGAGTAAAAAAGAGGTAAGATACAAAATGGCTTTCCTTGACTAAAGAGGGAGAACCCAATTCTAACTGCTAGAGAACTGAAGATATTCAATACACTAGGTGTCTGCCTCACACCCAATCCCTAGCAAGGGAAGCAGCAGGATCCAATTTAACAAGTTCTTTTTTTAAATTTAAAAATATTAAGGGAGTACAAATGTTTTTGGTTACATGGATTGCTTTTATAATGCTTGATTCATGGCTGTAAGTGTGCCCATCACGTAAACAGTGTTCATTGTACCCAGTTTTACAAGTTCTTTATAGAGAGGAAAGGCACTAGGAAACTATCGACTAATCACCCTTATGATGCTCCAGGCCCAGCAGCAATTGTGACCCTATTCTCAGTTATGACTGATGTTTCTTAAGGACAGGCAGTGTATCCTCCAGAAGGACCCCAAGTAAGCTAAGGCCAACAACATCCCTGCTTTTATTCTTCTGGGGTACAACAGGACAGCTCCTTCTAATTTTCTATCTGGTGGATCAGGGTAGGACACATAATAAGCCACAGGTCTCATACTCTGTCATTCCAGAGCCCAGAGGTCTTTACTCAAAACTTAAAAGGTGAGAGTTAACAGAAAGCTGAAGGCTTCCCTGGCTCACTGATTGCTCCTAGCTGCCTGACAACCTACCATGCTTCCCCTCTACTAAGGACTCAGTTCCAGCTGAGATCTGAGCTTTGCACATTTGTTTCTGAGCCTCTGTGAAGATCCTCACCATCTCCAACCTCAAAATAGATGAAGCAAAGAGTGCATTAACATCTGATTTCCACCCAGCACAAGTAACTACTTACCCCAATCTGTCCACACAGGCTGAGGAGATGAGATTATATTGACAGCCTGTGTCAACCAAGGCTTTTACATCCTTTCCAGCACACTGTGGGGAGGAAATATACTGTTTAACAGGAGCCAGAGAAGGGAAAGGGAAGGGAGATGCAGAAAGTAAGCCACAGATGCCATATGAAAGGCAGAGTTGCATCCTCCCAATTATGGGTTGGTAGTGTCCCATCTTTACCCATTGCTAAGTCTGCCTTTGACTGATTGGCTCTTTTTCCTGATGAACCCAGGGCTGACGGAAAGTCTCTAAAGATGTTGGGTGTTTCATTCTATATACCAAGTAGCTCTTAAACTTTTTAAAAAAATCACATACCCGTTTGTAAATCTGATGAAAGCTGTGGTCCTTTTCCCCATAAGGATGCACATACATACAAAATATTGCATCCACTTTCCTCCTTTAAAACTCATTTATGAATTCCATAATAAGACCCACACTCTATAAAGTTTGAAAGAGAGGGCTCCACTACTGGGATCATAAAAGGCCTGAAATCCTACTTTCTAGAAAACCCTGGATAAGCTATTCTAAGGACATTACCTGGCAAGAAACCAAAATCATGTCATCATCCTCAGACTTCTTTAGCCCCTCAGACTTAGCTTGATTAAGTTTGTTGGTCTTCGAGGCCCAAGGGACGCGACTGCTTCGGAGTTTAGACAGGTTGGTTTCCATGAGGCGCCTTTGCAGAATGTTATGAGGTTGCTTGAGGAATAGAAAATAGAGGCTTCTTAGTTGACAGGCCACATCCCTCTGTCCCAGCATCCCCCAGGTGCCACAGAAATAATGAAGGAGCCTCATATAACTGAGCTCTATTGCTTCTTATTTATTCTTCCTTCTTTTTTTTTTTTTTCAGACAGAGTCTCACTTTGTTGCCTGGGCTAGAGTGCTGTGGTGTCAGCCTAGCTCACAGCAACCTCAAACTCCTGGGCTCAAGCGATCCTTCTGCCTCAGCCTCCCAAGTAGCTGGGACTACAGGCATGTGCCACCATGCCCGGCTATTTTTTTTCTATATATTTTTAGTTGGCCAATTAATTTCTTTCTATTTTTAGTAGAGATGGGGTCTCACTCTTGCTCAGGCTGGTTTCGAACTCATGACCTTGATCCGCCTGCCTCAGCCTCCCAGAGTGCTAGGATTACAGGTGTGAGTCACTGCGCCCAGCCTTATTCTTCCTTCAAGTGGGGATTTCACTGGTATTGTCAGAGTAGGTACTATAAACCAATTTGCAGTAGGCCACACTGAATGAATGAAAGAGCAAGGTAGGACATTGGGAAATGTGGATAGGGTGAATGAATATTCTATGGCTTAAGAGAACTGAGGGACCCTTGTGATTTGGACTACCCTGGGCTTGCTGTCTTCCCCTCCCCTTACAAGGGCATTTAAAGAGAAAAGTGGTTTCAATCTAGAATAAGTGATCTTCTCTATATCTTCCCAGGCGACTGAAAATCAGTGCCTTAAAGAAAAGGCAGCTAATTCTCATAGGCTGAAGAAACTTAGCTAGCACTAGTAGTCAGAAGCTCTGGTAGTCAGAAGCTCTGCCTATTTCTGTATCAAGTCTCATTCCTTTATGGTCTTATCTCTTAGATCCAGTCTGTAGATGCCTTGGTGGACTGGCCCTCCCATGGGCTGAGTCACTCTTGGGTTGATAGGGTGAGAAAACAGGAATTCACACCTGCTAAGCAAGCCTCTCACTTTGGAACCTAGCGGAACCCACAGGAATCATAATCACTGACAACTTATGGCCCTCAAACCACTGGCTCCTCCTGCCCTATCTTGTCATCCATCCCCATTCTCTTCAATGGTCCCCAAAATGGGAGTATAAAAGGGGCAAACACCAACCAAGAAGCAGGGGACTCAATTAGACTTTATATGTGGGTCAGGAAATCTAATGTTAGGAAGCAGAATGAGGAGTGTGAATTCAAGTCTGCTCTTTCAGCTTAAGAGGGAGTTCCTAGGACAGATTTATTCATGCTCTAACGTTCCTACTCAAAGTGGCCTCCAGAAAGTCTAAGATATATCTTGAAGAGAAGTCATTTGACTTGAGAACTTTCTATACACAAATATCTTGTGCCCAGTTTACAGTAATATTTAAAATCCCTCAAAGGATAGAGTTTAACCCCAAGTTTCTATATAACATATACCAGATGGCAATCTGATCTTTGGGGAAGGGGAGTCACTCTTAGAGACCCAGAGCCTAGAATCTTTCTGGGGAATGGGTTAGTACTGGAGGTCTTCGTTATCTGACACCTTACAGATTTCTAAGGAAGAATGGACTCACTGCCATGACTCACTGTAACCCTGGTGAGATGAAGAAATGGATTCCCAAAATATACTGATTCTTGGCAAAGCAGGTTCTAAATTAGTATCCTTGGGAAAAGGGGAGGGAGAAGCACTTATAAAGAAAATGAGAGCTTCTTAGCTTGATAAGGGGATAGAGGAAGTGCTAACTCTGTCAGATGTTGTGATGTAACACTGGGAGAAGTGTTTTTACTCTTCAAAAGAAACAGAAATTCTTCTTTCTAATCTCTCTCACCAATTAACCTGGATTCCTAGCTCAAGCCATACTAAAGCAGGGTGTTTGTTTCTGTTAAATCCATGCTTGTCAGGACCAACTAAGATAAATTAGATTTATAGAACTTAAGATTGGAAGGAGCTTCAAAGACCTCTAATCAAGGCCCTTTTACCTAAAGCTTGGGCTCTCCGTCTATACTGGTTTTGCCAAATACCACTTTATCTGGTTATTCTTAATCTGCAGAGGAGCCTAATCATCAATGGACAGATGAGACAAATGAGGAAAATTCTGAAATAATTCTCCTTGAAGTCATCCCTCTTCTGTATTTGCTTCCCTTTCTGCTGTATCCTTCCTCCATATGCTATAAAACATATTTAAAGTTCCTAGGTATTGGGGAGAAACCACCCCCACAAAACCTCAGATCCTGCCTCCTCAATTCTACAATCCTCCTCTAGTCATATCCTTGTCTGGAATGGCCCATGTTTTTTTTTTTTGTTTGTTTTGTTTTTAGCCTAAATCACTATGTCTATTTCCTGATATCCTACATTTTCCTTATGGAGATTATTTCTGATCCCACAACACGAATAATGATCTCCTAATTTCCAAATCTAGTAGACATTTTTCAGCCTTGATTTTACTTTACCTTGCTAGTGCACTTGGTCTTGCTGACTATTTCTTTATTTGTTCTTTTCTTTAGTTACCAAAAAAAAAAAAAAGGTATAAACCCATGCTCAAAATATTCAAATATCACTGAAGTATATAAAATTAAAAAAGCAAAAGCCTCCCCAACCTCTCAACCCTTTCTTAGTATGACTTCTTATAAATAATGACCATTAAATTTAGAAGTATATCCTTCCAAAAATATTAATAGATTTATAAACATATATAAAAGTAGGATCATATTATAAAACTTATGAAATTTTCTATTTTCATTGAATATATGGAAGACATTTTTCTATGTTAGTACGTATAATTCTCTTCACTCACTTTCATAACTAAAACATAGTCATAAGACAGCTCAGGAACAGAAAATTTATAGCCAGCAAACCCATATGAACCTCAGAAATGATTTTCTTTGGTCATTTATTTATGCCTACATGTTATAAGTGACAATATAGCTGCACATTGGCCTCTTAAAATTTCACTAAAATCACAGTAAACAAATAAGAAAGGCCTAAATCCACCAGGATGGAAAGAACAGTAAAGGAAATTAGAAAAAAAAGATAGATGTTGACAAAATTCTAGAATCCAAACAGCAGACGGAAAAGCAGCAATGACCTAGACTAGAGAAAGCTAAGTGCTTCACACCATTTCATTTCACAGAATGCTGGAGTTGCAGAGACTGACAGTTGCCCATTAAAATCCTTGTTCTCCTCTTCTTCTGGGGCAGAAATCTAGACTACGTTTTCTAGACCTCCTTGCAGTTAGGCATGGCCATATGACTGAGTTCCAGAGAATGAAATGTGAGAAGTGACACATACCACTTCTAGGCTTGGCCCATAAAAATCTCTTGAGCACACTTCTCCACATTCTTTTCCCCTTCTGACTGGCTGAAGTGGAGATGACCCACTTAAAAGCCACATGTTGAAGACAGAAGAGTCACCATCACCCTTGGACTCTAAATGACTATATGGAAGAAGGCTGTCTTGCTGACTTTCCTATAAGTACTATTACTTAACAGAAAAACTATTATGTTTGACCTATTATTAATACATATATTAGTGTCTAGCTGTAAAAGCAGTTTTTCTACTCAAACTAAAATTCTGGAAAGGCTGAGAAGTTAGAGGTATCAGAACCTCTATAGTGGGAGAGTGTTATTAGGTTTGGAAATAGATTAGCTAAAAGCCTACACAAGACTCCCAACTTGACCCAGACAATTGGGAAGAATGCCAAAAGTTCACTCTTTTTGTAAGAGTAAATCAAAAGACTGATCAATTGATACTTTGGCTAGGCTTTCAGATTTCTAGAACAGCTAAAGGTGAATGTGGGTTCCATAATAAGCCAGAACTGAAGGACATAAGTTTAAAGATTGAAAGGGCCCACATGGAGCCTAGCACAATGAAGGAAAAAAGATTGACATCAAGATTTCACACCACTGTGAAATTTTGGAATAGTATGGATGACAAAGATTCCAAAAGCTTCCAAAGAGAAAAAGATGATCCAAATACAAAGGATTAGGAACCAGAATGGTATAGGACTACTCAACAGTAACTAATAGAAGCTAAAAGACAGTGGAATAATACTGACAGTATTATTCTGACAGTACATAATTTCTAAACCTAGCCAAACTATCAATCAAGACACAAGAAAGTTGTATCCCGTGCATCTTCAAGAAGCTACTAAAAGATGGGCTCCACCAAAGTGAAGGAAACAATAAAGAGAAAAGTATGGGCCACAAGAAATAAAAGATCCAATAGAGAAGCAAGGCAAAGGCAATTCTGAGAAAGTGTTGAAGGAAAAGTTCAGGATATAGGTTGTCTATCAGGCCTTAAGAGCAACTAGTCCAAAATGAAATGAGAGCATAGGGGACGCTAGGAAGGATATCCCCAAGGAAAAAAATGGACTGCTAGACCATCTACAGCTTTAAGTAACTTGAAGGAGAGTTAAATTTTATATAGAAAATTAAGTAAAGAAAAAAAAGCCAAGGAACTTATTAATTTTGGGAAAAACAAAAAAATATTTATATGAGAAAGGAAACATAATCATAGTACATTTGACTCAGCTGAAAATAACATGAACATAGTAATAATAATGTAAGCAGTAAATAATGATTTTATCCAAAATAGTTAACAGAATATTAGTATGGTAGGAGAGGGGATATGATGGCAAGGTGTAAGAGAATCAAATCTTTATCCATTATAATAGAAAATTAATCAATAATGTAAAATCAATAAATCAAGAAACAGCATTATCACCATTTACTTAGCAATATGGAGATTCCTAACACAGCGACAGTTTTAAGTGTTAAAAAGTTTTAAATTATAGGGAGCAGGCATAGTATAGTAGGAGAGGGGATATGATGGCAAGGTATAAGAGAATCAAATCTTTATCCATTATAATAGAAAATTAATCAATAATGTAAAATCAATAAATCAAGAAACAGCATTATCACCATTTACTTAGCAATATGGAGATTCCTAACACAGCGACAGTTTTAAGTGTTAAAAAGTTTTAAATTATAGGGAGCAGGCATAGTATAGTAGGAGAGGGGATATGATGGCAAGGTATAAGAGAATCAAATCTTTATCCATTATAATAGAAAATTAATCAATAATGTAAAATCAATAAATCAAGAAACAGCATTATCACCATTTACTTAGCAATATGGAGATTCCTAACACAGCAACAGTTTTAAGTGTTAAAAAGTTTTAAATTATAGGGAGCAGGCATGGTGTCTCAGCCTGTAATCCTAGCACTTGGGGAGGCCGAGGCAGGAGGATCGCTTGAGGTCAGGAGTTCAAGACCACCCTGAACAAGAGTGAGACCCTGTCTCTATCAAGAAAAAAATTATCTCTCTATCCCTATCTCTATCTAGAAAAAAATTAGGTAGGCGTGGTGGCGGGTGCTTGGGAGGCTGAGGCAGGAGGATTGCCTGAACCCAGGAGTTTGAGGTTGCAATGAGCTATGATGATGCCATTGGACTCTACCCAGGGTGATGAATTGAGACTCTGTCTCAAAAAAAAAGTTTTAAATTATATATATATATATATATTTATTTATAAAACTAAAAGTTAAATAAAAAATATGCCCCCATATAGCAGAAAAGAGTTCAGCCACAAGAAAAGCCAATTTACAGTGACTTAAATGGAGGTTTGTTTTTCTCACATAGCAAGAAGTCTGGAGACAAGCAGCTGCTAACATTAGCTCAGTAGCACAACAACTTCAGGGCTATTGTCTTTGTAATTCTCAGGGACATTTCCTTACAGTCATAAAATGGGTGCCCCAGCTCCTGGCATTACAACCATATTGAAGAAATGGGGAAGGAGGAAGGGGCAATGCTAATGCCATCCAGCCCCTTTATCTTCCAGGAAAAACTTTTCCAGAGTTTCCTCGGCAGTTTTTTGCCTACAACTTCTTGGTCAGAACTCACATGGCTACTGTTAGCTGCAAGGGACAATGGGAGAGAATACAGCTTTTCTCATCTCTATGGAGGAGTCAAGCAGATAGAAAAGGGCAGAAAATGGGTGATGATTTAGCCAACTAACAGTGTCTGCTAGATTATGCAAAAACTACATCATGTGCACACAACATACACATACAAATAGTATAACTTAGGCAGGTTCGTTACAAACAGCTTAGCACTTATTAAAATAGCACATCTTCTACATTTGAATTTGTTGTAAACATACCTCGATTTGACTAGTTAACTTAACAATTATACTAATGGCCATTTGAAGTGTTTCACATGTTTGCCATTAGAAACAATGCTGCAGTAAACTCAATATTCCATTTTTCTTGAAACTCTCCTCCACTGGCTTCTAAAACCACCTTTCTGTTTATTCTGTATCTGTCTCTTTCACTAGTTCCTTTGCCTCTGTTCATTTCTTAAATGTTAGGTTCCTCAATGCTCTATCTTTGTTTCTTTTCTCTCTCTACATATCCTCCCAGGGCAATTTTATCTGCTTTCATTGCATAAATTACTACCTTATGATAATATTCTATCTCACGCCCAGATCTCGCTCTTGAGTTTTAGACCCACAGATCTAACTGCCTTTTTGAAATTCTTTACTTAGACATTCCACAGGTACTTCAAACTTAACTTATGCCACTGATTTTTCCCATAAAACTTTCACATTCTCCCTTATCCCCTAACCTGGTGAATGAAATTCTGCCTCCTTAAGACCTCTCATTTTCTTCTTCATTTCTAATGTTACTGCTAAATCCAAGAAATCTCCTAAAACATTACTTTCGTGGTTCCCTTACCCTACAGTGGTTATCTTGCCAGCTGTATCCAACAAAAATCTTCAATGAAGCATTCAAGATCTTCCACTATTGCTCATCCTCCCTCCCAATCTCATCTTTTGAATTATTATTCCTCTAAGGCTTTCTATTAATGCTTTTGGCAAATTACCACTTGTCACACATTACCTTGGGAAAATCACTAATCTCTGAGCATAACTTTTCTCTAAACCTCACTTCTTCATCAGTAATAAAAGAGGTCTGAGCTCCAAAGTCTTGTTCAGTTTTAAGATTCTGGGTTACTTCCTTTCTACCAACTTTGGTCAATGACACCACCATATACCCATTCTTTTTTTAATTTTCTTATTTATTTAGTATATTACGGGGGTACAAACATTTTGGTTGCATGTAATGCTGTTTGCCCTGCCCAAGCCAGGGCTACAAGTTATACACCCATTCTTTGTTTCGTTTTGTTTTTTGAGACAGAGTCTCACTCTGTTGCCTGGGCTAGAGTGCCATGGCGTAGGCCTAGCTCAGAGCAACCTCAAACTCCTGAGCTCAAGCAATCCTTCTGCCTCAGCCTCCTGAATAGCTGGGACTACAGGCATGTGTACTGAGATACAAAATATTAAGGCCTGCTTGGGGTCATATAAATTTATAAGGCTTGAGGTATGCACCCATTTCCTGGAGAAGTTGGCCATTTCTTGAGGAAATGGGAATTGACAGCTCTGAGCTATGTGCCTGGGGATGTTTATCCTAGACTTCCTGGACTGCCTAGGATTGTTTATCCTGGGCTGTCCAGGAATGTTTACCCTAGGCTCATGCCGGGAACTGATATGTGAGACCAGTCACTACAGGCCCTGGTTCCCTGCCAGATGTGGGACCTCACGTGACCAGAGCATATGTCTTTTTGGCACCAAAGCCTTCCTTTGTTCAGACCACTACATAAACAGTATAAGAAAGTCCCCAAGCTGCTTTTCAGCCACTTCTCAGCCGCTTCTCCACCGCTTCTTCTTCACCACCATTTCTTCCTATTCAACTTCTCGTCTGCCACTGCCTACCTGCCTGATATCCCAGCGTGTCGCCTTCACCTCTGCCAGAGAGACTGCGCTGCTGCCTACCTGCCTGATATCCCAGCGTGTCGCCTTCACCTCTGCCAGAGAGACTGCGCTGCTGCCTACCTGCCTGATATCCCAGCGTGTCGCCTTCACTGCTGCCTGAGAAACTGCCCGTGAGAATTAGTCCCAGTGTTGAGATTACCCGTGTTGATAAGCCTCTGGTGCTGATAATGGGATCCTAGTGGTATGATTACTCTTTTGTGTTCTTCCCCTGTGGTACTTTTCTCTTACTTTCTCTCTTTTTCTCTTCCCCCTTAATAAATGTAAGTGAAACTGGTGTGGCTTGTGGTGGTGTGTCCTGAGGATCAAACTTAAATTAGAAAAAAGTCTGTGCACAGCAATTGATAAAATTAATTATCAATATAGCATGTGCCACCATGCCCAGCTAATTTTATATATATATATATTTTCAGTTGCCCAGCTAATTTCTTTCTATTTTTTTTTTTATTAGAGATGAGGTCTCACTCTTGCTCAGGCTGGTCTCGAACTCCTAAACTCAACTGATTCTCCTGCTGTGGCCTCCCAGAGTGCTAGGATTACAGGCGTGAGCCACCATGCCCGGCCAATACACCCATTCTTGATTCTTTTCTTTTCCTAACCTCCCATCACAAGTACTATTTATTTTTTATTTTATTTTATTTTATATTATTATTTATTTATTTATCTATCTATCTATCATCTATCTATCTATTTATTTATTTTGAGACAGGGCTTCTTGGTGTATTGCCAAGACTGGTCTTAAACTCCTGAGCTCAGCAATCCTCCTGCATTAGCCTCCCAAGTAGCTTGGGATTATAGGCACAAGCCACCAAAACATATCAGGACCACCATCATTTCTTATCTTAAAGTAGGAACCCCACCTCTTTAGTTGCTAACAGCCTCCTAACTTGTCTTCTGCCTCTTCTTTTGCCCTTCTATAATCTATTCTCTGCATAGCAACGAGAGTAAGCTTTCAAAAATATAAGTCAGACAATACATTCGTTTACTCAATCCCTTCAATGGCTTCCCATTGTTTTTCAGAAAAAAATTCCAACATTTTACCATGGTGTATAGGGCTCTGCACCATCTAGCCCCTGCCCTTCCCTCCAACTTTCATATGCATACCACTCTCCCCTTTAGTCATTCAGATTCAGCTCCATCCATTCTCACTTCCTTGCTAAAAAACCTTTTCCCATTCCAATGCCTTTGTACCTGCTGTCCCCTCTGCTTGAAAAGTTCTTCCCCTAACATTTGAAATAGCTCACTCCTTTAGGTTTCAACTCAAATGTCACTTACTCAGAGACACCTCCCCTGACCATACTACTTAAAGTAGGTACCCCGCCTCTTTTGGTTACTAACACATCCCACTATTTCTTTCATAGTAATTATAAATGCAGAATTATTTTGCTAACTCACTTGTTCATCATTTCATTTTCCCCTACTAGGACGTTAACTGCACAAGGGCAGGGACCTCGGCTGTCTTGATCACAGCTACATCCCAGCTTTTGACACAGCACTGAAAAGACAAGTCTCTAAGTGTTTCTTTCTTCAAAAAGCCTTTCTTGATTAAAATCATCTAATTCTTTCAGATTCCCTTCATTCTAAACATATCAAATAGTTTGTACTACTTGTATCCTCATTCCTTGACTGTTGTTTTGTAAATATGCCTAAGTGTTTTTCATCTATGTTTACTGAATACCGGTTTTCTAAGGGCTATCTCAATGTCCTTCAATGTACACAACACTAATCCTGGCGGCCATTTGGACATAATTTTCAAGTCATCTTCCTGACATGAATTCTGCTTATGCTAAACCTCAACAAGGCAGCTATTAACCTAAGCAGTTCCTGGTTCTCTACTGTTCCTGAAATGTGGCTGCTAGCGGCATCTACACCCTAACCAGGCAAGTTCAAATTTGCTGCCTCCATCACCGTCTAGAGCTTCTGAAGGAAATGGACCCTGTGGGCAGTGCTATATTCTGGGTAGAAATAACTGAGGTTCCTCAATCTGGCACTCACGCTGTTTAAACATCCTTTCTAACCAGGCTGTAGAGTACAAAGAAAAGTGAGGTGAGAGGAATCAGACTATGATGCAGGATGCCATGGAATTATGATGTGAGCCCAAACTTCCAAAACTACTTTCTCAATCCCTTTACCCATGCCACATTGAACCCAGACAGAAAGAATCTAATGAATTTATGTGCTCCATAGAATAAACCAGATTGGAAAACAGGGGAATTAACAGAGGTCTGCCTCTTTGTAGCATTTACTCCCAGGGGAGAAATCCAAGATTTCTAGCTAGCAATAGAACCACAACTAGAGCTACACAGAACAAGGGTCAGCAAATACATCCCCCATGCCAAATCCAGCCTGCTATCTGTTTTATAAATAAAGTTTTGTTGGAACATAACCAACTCCAGTCATTTTTCATCCATGTCTGCTTTTGCACTACAAGAGCAAAGTATAATAGCTGAGACAGAGACTATTTGGCCTGCAAGCCAAAAATATATGTCTACTAACTGGTCCTTTATAAAAAAAGTTTGCCAACTCCTAACTTAGAGTAGTGTTTAAAAGTATATGCTTTGGGCTGGGAGCAGTGGCTCACGCCTATAATCCTAGCACTCTGTGAGGCCAAGGACGGAGGATTGCTTGAGCTCAGGAGTTCGAGGCTAGCCTAAGCGAGAGTGAGACCCCGTCTCTAATATAAAACGAAAGAAATTAGCCAAACAACTAAATATAGAAAAAATTATCCAGGTACAGTGGTGCATGCCTGGAGTCCTAGCTACCAGGGATGCTGAGGCAGGAGAATCACTTGAGCCCAGGAGTTTGAGGTTGCTGTGAGCTAGGCTGACGCCACAGCACTCTAGCCCAGGCAAGAGAGTGAGACTCTGTCTCAAAAAAAAAGAAGTGTATGCTTTGAAAGCAGAGCTGAGTTCAAGTTAGTAAGTACCTCACAGTGGTTTTTTGAGGATTAAATGAGAGAATCCATATAAACATTTAACATCATGTCAGATACAGAGTAAGCACTCAAATGTTATAATATTAAGTATATGTATGTGTATACAGTTGACCCTTAACACGGATTTGAATTACACTTATACCCAGATTTTTCCTTTTTTTTTCTTTTTTGAGACAGAGTCTCGTTTTGTTGCCCAAACTAGAGTGAGTGCCATGGTGTCAGCCTAGCTCACAGCAACCTCAAACTCCTGGGCTCAAGCAATCCTACTGCCTCAGCCTCCTGAGTGGCTGGGACTACAGGCATGTGCTACCATGCCTGGCTAATTTATTCTATATATATTAGTTGGCCAATTAATTTCTTTCTATTTTTAGTAGAGACGGGGTCTCACTCTTGCTCAGGCTGGTTTTGAACTCCTGACCTCGAGCAATCCGCATGCCTCAGCCTCCCAGAGTGCTAGGATTACAGGCGTGAACCACTGTGCCTGGCCAAGATTTTTTTGATAAAAGTTACACTGAGTATGTCTGCCTCTCTTGCATCCCCTTCCATCTCCTCTACCTCTTCTGCTTTTACCACCCTGAGACAGCAAGACCAACCCCTCTTCTTCTTCCTCTTCCTCCTCAGTCTACTCAACATGAAGATGAGGATGAAGACCTCTAAGATGATCCACTATCACTTAATGAATAGTAAATATATTTTCTTTTCCTTATGATTTTCTTAATATTTTCTTTTCTTTAGCTTACCGTATCATAAGAATACAGTATACAATACATATAACGTATAGGATATGTGTTAATCAACTGTTTATGTTACTGGTGAAGCTTCCAGTCAATAGTAGGCTATTAGTAGTTAAGTTTTGGGGGAGTTAAAAGTAATATGTGGATTTTTGACTGCATGGGGGATCAGTGCCCCAACCCCTACATTGTTCAAGGGTCAACTGTATATATATATATATTTTAAATTCTCACATATAGCCTAAAAGTCAAGCCATATAACATTCTTCCTCCCACACCCCACAAAAGGCCTGAAAGCATCCTACTAAATTTTAGTCCTCGTACAGTCTATAGATAAACATGGACTCCTGTCAAATCCAGTATACATGTCTCTATCTCTGACCTTGGAAATCTAAAAGGGCACTAATATCTGTTCCTTTTCTTCTCTGCTTACTAGCTGAATATATAACACATGACCCATTCTACCCCAAGGGAACACAGACAGATTGTCCTTGGGTTTGCAGTTGCTCAAAAACATATGGGAATCTATCTAAGGCAGGCTGTCACATTCCCCCAGGCCTTCTGTGTTTTGGTTCTTTGCCTTTGACCCAACAGACACATTATTTCAAAGAAAACAGTTATTTCTGATTGTTTTCTGCTTTGTGGATTGGTCTGAGATGGTGGTTTCTCAGCTGCCCAGGGAGGCTGCATTTTTGTTAGAAAGGATTCACAATGGGCAAGGGAATTAGACTAGATAACCTATAAAATTTTTCTCACTCTGATATTCTACAAAGCATACTCTGGAGGCAGCCTTCTCTCATACCATCTCACAGTCAGCTGGCTCACAGGGAATGGTGAAGTTGTAATTGAGTGTGAGTTTCCATCCTTATAATCACAGCAGGCCAGAGTAATCACCTCTTCCACTGAACTCTTCTAGCACTTATTGACTATAACATCTTGGCAACTAGCATAGGCTGCCTGGTGGTGGTGTTTATCTTTTTGTAGAACTGTCCATTCAACATCTACATTTAAATAACTAATAGAGATCCCAAACTTAACTTGTTCAAAAATCAGACTCTTGATTCTTATTCTCTATCCCCAACCTGCTCTCCCTGTAGTCTTACCCATTTCAGTAAGTGATAACTCTATTCTTCCAATTGCTAGGTCAAAAACTTTGAGGTCATCCTTGACTACTTTTTCTTTCACCCTCTTAATCCAATCCATCAACTAAATCTGTCAGCTCTGCCTTCAAAAACTTATCCAGAACATGATCTTTTCTTGTCTCCTTCACAGCTATCACACTGTTCTAAGGCACCATCATCTCTCACCTGGATGACTGCATAACAGCCTCCTAATCGGTCTTTCTGTTTCAACTCTTGCCCTCTGTAGTCTAAACCTGTGGTCCCCAACCCCCGAGGCCGCAGACTGCTACTGGTCCACGGCCTGTTAGGAACCAGGCCACACAGCAAGAGGTGAGTGGTGGGTGAGCAAACAAAGCTTCATCTGTACTTACAGCTTCTCCCCATCACTTGCATCATTGCATAAGTTCCACCTCCTGTCAGATCAGCAGTGGCATTAGATTCTCATAGGAGCGCGAACCCTACTGTAAACTGCAAATGCAAGGGATCCAGGTTGTGTGCTCTATATGAAAATCTAATGCCTGATGAATTGATATGGAGCTGAGGCAGTGATGCTAGTGCTGGGGAGCTACTGCAAATACAGATTATCATTAGCAGAAAGGTTTGACTGTATAATAAATGTAATGCACTTAAATCATCCTGAAACCAGCCCCCCCATCCCCAGGTCTGTGGAAAAACTGTCATCCATGAAACTGGTCCCCGGGGCCAAAAACATTGAGGACCACTGGTCTAAATCACTTAGTAGACTAAGTAATCTTTTCATAAAATAAGTCATGTGATATCACCCCTCTGCTCAAGATCTTCCACTGGTTTCCCATCTCAGATTAAAAGCCAAATGGCTGCACAATGGCCTCCCACTATATCTCTGATTTTATCTCCTATCACTCTCCCCAGGTCCACCCCTTGCTCATTTTTTGCTCTAGCCACACTGGCCCTCTTACAGTTCTTCAATCATATCAAGCACACTGATGCATCAGCCCTTTTCAATTGCTGTTCCTTTTGCCTAGAACACTCATCTCCAAGATACTTTTCTCCCTCATTTCTGATAGTATTTTGTCAAATGTAATCTTATTAGAGAGGCCTTCCCAGACCATCCTGTATAAGACAGCAAGGCTCTAGCCCACCCCATCCTGGCTACTGCCCTCCCTATTCCCCTTACCCTTATTTATCTTCCCCACAGCACTGATTGTTACCTAATATATTATATATTTGCTTGATTTTATTTTCTGCCC
This sequence comes from Mirza zaza, assembly GCA_008750895.1. Taxonomy (NCBI): domain Eukaryota; kingdom Metazoa; phylum Chordata; class Mammalia; order Primates; family Cheirogaleidae; genus Mirza; species Mirza zaza. Next base: position 35,347 of record VSMD01039013.1, on the reverse strand, counting down.
CCTCCCCTTATAAGAATACAAGTTCCATGAATGCAGGAACTCTGTTTTGGTTCACTATTATTATCTCCAGTGTCTAAATTACTGCCTGACATGTAGTAGGTGCTAAATATCTGTATAATATATTAACTAATCTGTCCTATCCTTCTCCCAACCTATAAACTCCTTATAAAGAGAATCTTTTTTATCTTCATCTTTGTGGTCCTACTCCTAGACTGTGTCCTGAACACAAACAAGTGTTCAAATAATGTTTGCTATAACTAGGATGCAATTACAGATCTGTAAATCTTGAGTTTGTCCCAGATCCTGGTGTTATACTGGTGTTTCATGGTCCTCTTCTAAGGCTCTAAAGTTCTCTAGCCCAAGATTGTGGCATTATGTAGATCTTGTGGCATTATGAATGGCTAATCTGTAGGGTACCACCTAGGGCTGCTCTGATTGACAGAGATTCTAATCAGGTATTTTTTGGTAAATTTGCTTCATTGTGTTCTACCATCCTTCCCCTGGCTTTCATTCCTAATTCTAGTCAGTTCTGCAAAAGATCTGACTAAAACTAGAATCAATCATAGGTAGAAAAGAAAAACTCTCTCTACTGCCAGACAAGTTAAGAATATGGCTTAATGCATATAGGTAATAATATAGTAATAGTATAGTATCATATAGAAATAGTAATAGATACAGTAATAGCATCATATCAAAAAGATAGCATATAATTACATAACATGACTATTTTTAAAAATTAAAAAATCTTTACCACAATGAGAAGAACTTTTATGAACCTGGTAGCTAAAACAAGAGAAATTATGATAGGCAAAACTTCAAGAATGGAGATATATTTTTCTCTAGCTTTATCAAGTTTTTTAAAAAATAAATCATATATAATATTACCCGCATCTCTGGTTTTAATTCTTAATCTAATACAGAATAAATAATACAAGATGAAAGGATGAACAAGAGAAACAGACATAAGAAATATGATTAATTTCCACAGCAGACTTTGTAGCAGTCAACTCCACACACACAAGAATAGGGCAAAGTCACTTTCCTGTGGCCAAGAGAACATGACCACTTTTGATCACCTATGGGTGCCCTCTGACAATCCAAAAAGGGCTGGCAAGGTGATATCAAACAGTGAAAATTATAGAAACAGCATGGTAAAAGGTAGGTAATTCAGACATTCCAGCAATATAATTCAAATATAGGTTACTAATGTGAAGAAAAACCATCCACAATCTTCACACTGGCTTAAGCCCCAGAGGCAATTAAAATGAATTTGTCCTCTTCCTCCATCTCTCTCTGGTGCCATCCCCTCCCCTTTCTTGTCTCCCTTCTTTTGAGATATTATAAACTACTTTAAGTAAGAAAAATTCAGTTAATTTTAGCATCCTCCAAATTTCACTTGCAGTGAGAGAAAATGGAGTCAACACTAGTCTATCCTACCAGATGTATTTATAAAGTAAAGTGATAAGAACATACTTCTAAAATAATTTCTAAGATTATACTGAGGCTGCAACATAAGTTTCAAGAGAGCTTAAGCATGCTGTCTCACTCCAGCTCTATAGCTTTCCTAGCCCTATCTCAGTCTGCCTTGGTTTCTACGACCTGTTCTTGGTCTTCTGTGCAATCACTTGCACAAGTATGAGAACTCTGAAAGAGGTAAATCAACTCCATAACAATGGGGTACAGAAAGTGCAAACCACGGTTCAGAGCTTCACAGTCAACTGCTGTGTGTCACATCCATGGCGATGCACTGCTTTTTAAGGATCCTTTCTCTTTGCAGCCTATGCTCTGTTGTCAGCTCTTCCTGGCTCAATTGAGACAGACTAGAGTCAGAAAAACAGATGGAATTCTTACATGAAGTAGGATAAGGAATTCTAGGAAGAAGGATGCAGTAGTAGTTCTTCAAGACTAGGAAGCTCCCTGACAACCCAGGACAACCAAATGTCAATATATTAAATCCAGCATGAAAAAAATTCACATTTTTATTATTCTCCTAATACTTCTTTATTGATTCCTGAGGCTTCCGGGAACTAGGATTATTTTGGCCTGAAGGACAGAAGACTTGGACTTGATTTGCTAAATGAATTTGGATGCTTTAAAGTGAAAGAAGTAAAGAGAGAGTTATCTCTTTTGTGGGAATACATTTATGAAAATGTATTCATCATCATTCTGGGTTACCATGAAACAGATCGACTATCCTGTGGCTTATGCATAAAGAAAATCTTTTTTAAAACAGAACAAGATAAATGGAGTAGACATCCCTTGCACATAAGAAACTAACTGCAAGGAGGGGAAATCTGATATAAGTATCTATGTGTTATTAGAGCTGCTAAAAAAAAAAGGAAGTGAATGCAGAAGCTCTGCCCTCTGCCCTCCATTGCCATCCTGGGGCCAGAAATGGCAATTTCAGTGAATCAGGGCCAACAACTGCATCCAAAATTAAACATTCCAAAAGCTCAAAATAAAAAATACTAGAAAAATTATGCGGAGCACCTATTTCATTTGTAAAATACAGGCAATTCATATTTCATAAATTATTACCCAGACAAATAAAGTGATTGTGAAATTTAAGAAAACAAACTACAAGAAAACGCCAGAAAAAAACTACAAGGCTAAACATAAATTTGGCCCCACACCACTACAGAGACCCACGGATGACAGTCAGATATAGTTCTTTATGCTGGCGACCCTTAGCCATCCATTCCCATTCCACAGACAGGGCAGCATGGTCTTCCAACTCAGACCCCCAGTCCTGGGCTTCTCTTACTTAATGCCAAGAAAAACCGTGTTAGAAAAAAGACCGGCCGGGCGCGGTGGCTCACGCCTGTAATCCTAGCTCTCTGGGAGGCCGAGGTGGGCGGATCATTTGAGCTCAGGAGTTCGAGACCAGCCTGAGCAAGAGCAAGACCCCATCTCTACTATAAAAAGAAAGAAATTAATTGGCCAACTAATATATATAGAAAAAAATTAGCCGGGCATGGTGGCACATGCCTGTAGTCCCAGCTACTCGGGAGGCTGAGGCAGGAGGATTGCTTGAGCCTAGGACTTTGAGGTTGCTGTGAGCTAGGCTGACGCCACGGCACTCACTCTAGCCTGGGCAATAAAGTGAGACTCTGTCTCAAAAAAAGAAAAAAGACCGTGCCAACCCCAGCTCCAACTACACACAGTAGCTGGTCAGTAAGCTGGAGCAGCCTGGCTTCCTCCCTCTACCCCTTGGGGGTGGGGCTGGAAGACGAGAGGAGATGACGATGAAGAGATGTTTGAGGTTCAGGTAACCTTCACGTTCGACCCCTTCTCTTCTCTCCTCACTCAGGATGGAAGGTCAAAAGCAGATAAGACCAAAACCAAACGGAGAAGTAAATCTTGCATAGTAGGACAATGGATTCAGCAAAAGTCATCTGGATATGGCGACTGTCAAGAAACCCCCTTTTCACTTCTTTCTCTCCTCACACGCCCATTAGGAGTCACCTCTGTCTGGGTCACAGGACCGGCTACGCAGCCTGTGAGGCTATGGGAGCAGCCCTCGCTGTGAGCTCAAGCTCCATGAAACAAATTCGGTATTAAGAGTAAAGTGACAGAAAGGAGACCTGACGGCAAGAGGGGAAGGCAGGGTCTCTGCTTTCTACTGGACAGGAGAGACACACGCAGGGAGGCGGCAGAGACGAAGGGAGCGCGAGCTAGAAAAGCCACAACAGAATCCTGAGAGAAACCCGAGCAGGGGGACGCCGGATGGAGAGAATCCCTGACAGACAACAGCGAGACAGCGGACAGTGACTCAGTGAAAGCGGCAAGGGTCGGGCCCGGGGAGACTGCACCGCGCGAAGGTGAAGGGTCCCCAGGGCCGGAGCAGGAGTGGCCGCGGGGGCTCACCGTGTCCTTGGACGAGCCCAGCTTCTTGAGGCCGTCCAGGGGCAGCAGGTCGGCGGAGTCCTTGTGGATGAACTGCACCGCCTGCTTCATCCGGCGCTGCTGTCGCAGCGACGCTGCCTCCCGCATGTCGGTGTCCTTGCGGCCGCCCTCGGTGAGGAGCCCTGAGTAAAACATCGCTGAGGCGCCCGCGACCCAGCGGCCCGGGCGCTCGCCGAACCCCAACTCCCTCAGCCTCGAGCAGCCCCAGCAAGAACCGCGCACCCGCGCCTTTTATAGCCGAGCGTGACGTCACGGGGAGCAGCCAGTGCGCGCGCGGGGGGCGGGGCCGCCACAGCGCCCCCACCCGGCGCGCGGCTGCCCGGCGTCCCGCGTCCTCAGCCCACGCTAGGGAGGCACGGACCGCGCAGGCTGTACTGACCCGGAGGGCCACGGGGCCACCATGGTCGCTTAACCCAACCGCCCTCTCCCGTATGGGTGTCCCGCATCCCCTGGACGGGGGCGGGCTGTGGAGCCCAATGCCAGAGCAGCCTCTCACACCCCAGCCGTCGGCCCCCGCTTCGCAGCCCCCCAATTCCGGCTCACCTGTCCAAGCCGTAGCCGACCCGGGGATCACCGACAGCTGGGCCATCCCTCGAGTCCCGCCGCCTGCGCCGCTGCTCGGCTTCGCAGGGTCGCACCTCCGCGGCTCCTCCCGCGGCCCCCGCGCCCACAGCCCGGGCACGGGAGGGCGGGCAGCGCGCTCCGAAGTTGGGAGAGCTCAGGATTTCTCCAACTTCAGGTTGGTCCCCACCCACTGGGCCACGTGACTGGGGAGAGGGCAGCCGGTGCAGGCGGGCTGCAGGCGGCCTTCCGGGGACCCTCCTCCTCCAAGCACCCTCTGCCCCGGCCACCGGAGCCTGCGCCCGCGCTTCCGAACAGGGGAAGCAGATCCGGTGGGAAGCCCGCAGGTCGGCCCGGGTTCGGGGAGTGGCGAGGGTCCCCGCCTCTGGGGGAACACACGACTGCGAGCCCTACACCTACTCTTCGGAACACCCGACAGAAAAACACCCGTTTTTCTCAGCAAATGCTAGGGCTTACCGTCGAGAGGGTCTTCGACCGTCTCTCCCCATCCTTGTTGGAGCATTTGGAACCCGTTTTTCTTCGTGAATCATTCATACTTTCAAGCCATTCTGATACGGCCTTCAGGCACCCTGGGTTCTGGTTTCGATGTTGTAACTTGGTACAAACTAGGTTTCTACCCTGGAAACCACCAAAACTACCCTCTCCACCCCAACTCACAAGAGCAGGCATGAATCTGAAAGATCTGCACCCTGAGGAGAACCAACAATGAAAGTAGCAATAACGACACTTACTGAGGTTTTACTATGTGCCAAGTACTGGAATAAACACTTAAAATGCAGTATCTCCTTGAATCCTGGCAACAGCTTATGAGATGATATTATCATTATCCCAATTTTACAGGCAAATAGCTGTAGCTGATACTTTCTAACCAGCCTCCTGAATGCTCCCCTGGTTCCCTTCCAACCCACTGTTCTCTGCTGCCAGAGTAATCCCCTCAAACTACAAGTGTGACCATCTCACTTCCCTGCTGAGAGCACCTCAAAAGGCTTCCTATTGCTCTTAAGGAAAGACACACCATTCTTGCATGGTCTGCCCACCCTACCTCTTTATTCTATACTTCAGCCTCATCAGCCTTCTTCCTGTTCCTTGGAGCTGTTCTTGCCACATGGCCTGCCTTTGAATCTCCCAATCCCTCTGTATGCAGTGCCCCTCCTACCCTCTTCAGGAAACCATATTCTTTCAGACCTCAGCTCTATTATCATTACTTTGGGAAAGGCTTCTCTGACCTTCCAGAGAGGGTGAATTTTCCCTAGTTGTATATTACGTATCTCTCCTGGACATTTCACTTTGTGTGTGTGTGCGTATGTGGAAGGATACTGGTCGTTTGATTAATATTTGTCTGCCCCACTGATTGTAAACTCCAAGAAGGTGACTGAGTCCATTTTTTGCTTACCATCAAATCCCTGATATATAGAGGGCTCTCAATACATAATACTAGCATAAGTATGGCAAAAAGTTAAGGTTGTGCCCAAGGAAAGCAAGTGGTAGAGCTGGGATCTGCCCCCGGAACATGTCCTGGACCTCTCAGACGTGGATGGGCTGGGTTTGACCTCCCAAACCTGCTTCTTTCCTTCTGGTCTGCCTTCAGCACTTGCCCCAGTTTCAGAGAGCGCAGACTGCTTGTGGAAAGCAAATCCAGAAGGCTACTTACCTGGCTTCAGGGAAGCTCCAGGGCTGGATTCTTCCCTGATTGACCGCCCCCGTTTCCCCCCTACACACACACACAGAGGGCAGGGTATCTAGGGGGCAGGTGGGATTGCTGCTCACCTTCCAGTCCCTTAGCACACTTCAGCAGTGAACAACATTAGCTGCCCTGGCCCCTTCTGTCCCATCACCTGGATGCCTGCCTGGTCACTCCTCCAGGCACGGGTCGCCCAGGAAACAGTGAAAGACAGCTTTGCCTTGTCTCTCTAGGACAGGTGCCTCTGAGTTTGGCAAAGCATCAGGACAGGTCCAACAGTGAGGGCCTCTGGGGTTTGGGCTGGGACAGCTACTTTCCTTAGGGAGGAAGCCAGGTAAGTAGAAGCTCTGGGGGAGGAGTTGGAATCCCCACTCCCCAGGCAACTAAACTCAGTCCTGCAGCCTTTTTTGCTGAGGATGTCTTGATAGAAGAGAGGGGCTCCTTTCACAGCTAGATCCCCCCTGGGAACTCCAGGAAGCTAACTCTCTCAGTTTGAACTGGAATTTGGCCATATCAAATGTTGCTGAAAAAGAAATGGGGCCTGGCTGGAACTGGGAATCTTTTTGTGAATTCAGAGCTCTCTTTGCTGTAGTGGGATTTGTGTTCTGCAGTTGGATCTGTGGCCACAATACCTGTTGGTCCCCTCACCTGTCAGAGACCTTCCTTGGCCAGACTGATACCATCACTGCCCTTAAACATGGGTCAGTGTGGTGAGGCCAGCTCCTCCTGCCCTGCACACACACTGCAAGTATATAGACTATAGACTGGCTGCTTTCAGACTACAGACTGGGTTACCTCTGGGTGGTTTATCAAGTTTTCCCAAATGACTTTTTAAAATTTCTTTTTCTTTCTGAAGCCCAATGAATTCATGAGCCCAAATGACTGAACGCCTCTCAGCCTCAGTTTTCATATCTGTAAAATGGATGTGAGATTGCATATACAATTGTGCTTTGTAAACTCTTGAGAATTATACCAACAGAAAAGATTATTATTAATTATCCGTATAGCCAACCTCCCTGCTCCAGTGACCCATCTTGGAGGAAGTATAATATAGTAGAAGTTGTTAAAAGTACAGGTTTGGGAATCCAATAGCCTAGGTTTGAATGCCTGCTCTGCTGCTTACTAGCTATATGACTAGTAAGTTAATTCACCACTGTGAGCTTTCAGGTCCTCATCTAGAAAATGGTGCCAGGGTCCCTATCTCTCAGGGCTGCCATGAGAATTAAATGAAATAATATATAGTGCATTGTCTGGCTTGTAGCATAGGCTCAGCACAAGGTAGCTATTATCATTACCTGGGACAGCCTCAGGAAAACCTGGAGGTTGCAGCACCCTCAGGTTTGGGCCTGGCCTAGGCTTTCTCCAGGCCTCCCTACAGAGCTTCAGGCATGGAAGTCAGACCTGAGCATCTTACCCCTTTCCTAGAGTGGAGGTCTTCTGAGGCAGGGGCTGGCCAGCTCTCCTCCTCTCTTCAATGTCTTCAGATTCTGGATTTTCCATGTCACATGGTTCCATTCTAAAATTCTCTGCACCCTACCTTGGGTGTTGTAGAGGATCTATACTCGAAAGTCATACTAGAAAAGCCAATGCTGTTGCAGTTAGGGTTTTATTCATGTTATTCTTTTTATCAAGTACAAAAACCTAATGGAAAATTTATGGAAAAATGCAAATGTTTTCTTTTTTTGAGATAGAGTTTTGCTCTGTTTTGCCTGGGCTAGAGTACGGTGGTGTCATCATAGCTCATTGCAACCTCAAACTCCTGGGCTCAGGCAATCCTCCTGCCTCAGCCTCCCATGTAACTGGGATTACAAGTGCACATCACCACACCCAGCTAATTAAAAAAAAAAAAATTGTAGATACGAGGTCTTATCATTGCTCAGGCTGGTCTTGAATTCCTGGCCTCAAGTGATTCTCCTGCCTTGGCCTCCAAAAGTGTTGAGACTACAGGCATGAGCTACCATGCTTGAAAAAAATGTGAGTTTTTGTTGCCCTTAATTTAAAGCAGGGGCTTCAGGCATGGCTGGATCCAAGGGCTGAAATAACATTATCATTGTGTTTCATCTCTGCTTTCCTTTGAGCTGACTGCCCCTGTAAGCACATTCTTCCTGTTTGATGGTTGTGTACTTACAACCTATTCTCCCAGCAACTCTCCTTTGGGTCTTCAGCTAATAGGGAGGCCTTTGAGAGTGGGGGTGCAAGATGAGTGCTGAGGCTGGGAGGCCAGAAAAGTGGAGAAGAAGAGCAGAGGATAAAGAGGAGAATGCCAAGAAATTTCCATCCCCTTACCCTTCCCATCCATGCATATTGCCCTTGGCCATACCCGGGAAGTTAGAATAGCCACCTCAACCCCTCTTCACTCACCACCCCCATCCTTACAGCCACAGAACCCCCTTCCTCCTGCAGCATCCTCACCACTGCCTCAACTCCCTTCAGCAAGAAGGTTCTTCACACAGTTGTGCAGGTGCCAGAATGTCTGGCTCTACAGTGCCTGCAACCTAGCCCTAAAGACTGTCTACTTTGGCAGGTGAAAGCAAAGATAAGAGATATTTCCATCCTCTTCCTTCAGAGTGATTCTCAACATCACCATGGCCTCAAAACACAGGGCTGATGGCAGTCCCGCGGGTGTTTTCCAACATTAGCTGGCTCTTTTGGATCATTCCTGTCAGCAATGATTTGGTTTCATTTCCTAGGATGATGACAGGCTTTGACCTCAAATCAGACAGCAAAAGAGGAAAAAGCAAATGCAGAAAGCAAATCTCAGTATCTGAAGCCTGAGTGTCTGGTGGAAGTCAGGGAGGGAGGAGTCTAGGCTTAGCTTTGAATCTGGCTCTGCCCTTTGCTTGCTGTGGCACCTTGGCCACCTTACTGAAGCTCTCTGAACCTCAGTTTACCCATCTTTCAGGGCTCCATGTGGTTTAAATAACATATAAAGCACAGGGCCTGGCACAAAGTGGGCCCTCAGTAAATGTGAGTGCTATTCCTCTTTCCTTCTCCTCTCCAACACAGGTAGAGAGCCCTGAGAAAGAGGGGCCCTCCTGAGGGCAGGAGAACTCTTCAGTATGGAAATGAGACCTGTGAAGACGGCAAGCCTCTCAGAATACACCAAAGCCTGGGCCTGGTTTACGGCTGCTTATCTCTTTATGCCAGCACTAGCCAGAGGAGAGAAAGCCTGCCCTGAGGCTCAGCTGGTAACCACCGTCTACTTCAGGAGCATCAAGGGCTCCACCTCCTTCCCCCAGAGTAACTAATCATGCTGCTTAGGCATGACAGTGAGAGGTCAGTGGCCCTTGCTGGGCAGGCCCACAGGGCCTGGGGACAAACGGCAGCAGAGAAGTGAAGCGTTCTGTGAAAATGTGTAGACTGTCAGGACATGCAAACATATCCACACACTCGCATTCACACTTACAGCATTCGCTTTGACCTATTTTCACACAGCTTCGCACTGCCCAGAAAGACTCACGATTATTTTAAAACTTTTTATTTGGAAAATTTTTCAAATTTACAAAAAGTTGCAAACATAAAAATAGTACAAAGAACACCTATGTATATCCTTTACCCAGATGACTTGTTATTAACATTTTACTCCATTTGCTGTATCATCTGCTTTCCCGCAATACACATACACACCCACAGAGACACACATTTTTTCCTTCTGAACCATATGAGGATAAGTTATATATATTATGACCCTTTACCACTAATTCTTACTTGTGTTTTTCCTAAAAATAGGGATTTTCTCTTATATAACCATAGCACACATATAAACTTGATAAATTTACATTGATAACAATACTTTTATCTAAACTACTACTCATTTTCCACTTATGTCAGTTGACCCAATAATGTCCTTTACAACTGTGGGCCCCAACCCGTAGGCCATGGACTGCTCACAGTCCATGGCCTGTTCAGAACTGGGCCGTGCAGCAGAAGGTGAGCAGCTGGTGAGCCAGTGAAGCTTCATCTGTATTTACAGCTGCTCTCCATCGCTTACCATCTCCCCCCTGCCCCTAGTCCATGGAAAAATTGTCTTCCATAAAACTGGTCCCTGATGCCAAAAAGACTGGGGACTGCTGCTTTACAACATATTCCTCCAGTCCAGAATCCAGGCTAGGATCAGGTATTGCATTTGGTTGTCAGGTCTCTTTAGCCTTCTTTAATCTGGAACATTTTCACAGCTTTCTTTGTCCTTTATGACACTGACATTTTTGAAGAATACAATCTCCCTTCTCCACTTTAATAACTTTTTTATTGCATTATAATTCACATAGCATACAATGCACCCACTTGAAATATACAAGTCAAGGATTTTTAATATATTCACAGAGCTGTGCAACCATCACCACAATCAGTTTTAGAACATTTCCGTCATCCCCAAAGAAACTCCATACCCATTAGCAGTCATTCCCCATTTCCTTCCAAATTCTCTAGCCTTAGACAACCTGTAATCTACTTTTCATCCCTGTGGATTTGCCTGTACATTTCATATAACTGAAATCATATAATGCATGGTCTTTTGTGACTGCTTTCTTTCACTTAGCATAATATTTTCAAAGTTCATCCATGTTGTAGTATGCATAACTACTTCATTATGGCCAAATAATATTCCATTATCTGGATATATTACATTTTGTTTAGCCATTCATCAGTTTAAAAACATGCGAGTTGTTCCCACCTTTTAGCTATTTTGACCAACGTTGCTATGAAATTTTATGTACAAGTCTTTTTGTGCACATATGTTTTAATTTCTCCTGGAGTAGAATTGCTGGGCCACATGGTAGCTCTATATTTAACCCTTTGAGGAATTAACAGATTGCTCTCCAAAGCAGCTGTACCATTCTATATCTCTACCAGGAGTTTATGAGGGTTCTAATTTCTCTGCATCCTCACCAACACTTGTTGTTATCTGTCTTTTTTATTATAGCTATCCTAGTGGGGGTGAAAGGGTATCTCACTGTGGTTTTTTTTGAGACAGTCTTACTTCGTTGCCTAGGCTAGAGTGCCGTGGTATCAGCCTAGCTCACAGCAACCTTGAACTCCTGGGCTCAAGCAATCCTTCTGCCTCAGCCTCCTGAGTAGCTGAGACTACAGGAATGCGCCACCATGCCTGGCTAGTTTTTTCTATATATATTAGTTGGCCAATTAATTTCTTTTTGTTTATAGTAGAGACGGGGTCTCGCTTTTGCTCAGGCTGGTCTTGAACTCCTGACCTTGAGTAATCCACCTGCCTCGGCCTCCCAGAGTGCTAGGATTACAGGCGTGAGCCACCGTGCCCGACCGTCACTGTGGTTTTGATTTGCATTTCTCTGATGGCTAATGATGTTGAGCATCTTTTCAGGTGCTTGTTGGCCATTTGTTTATCTTTTTTGGAAAAATATCCATTCAAATCCTTTGCCCATTTTAAAATTGAGTTATATGTCTTTTTATTATTGAATTATAAGAGTTCTTTATATATTGTAGCTACAAGTCCTTCATGAGATAGATGATTTGCAAAAATTCTCCCCCATTCTGTGGGTTGCCTTTTCACTTTCTTGATGGTATCCTTTGAAGCACAAAAGTTTTAAATTTCATTGATGTACAAGATACTTGTTTTTCAACTTCTCTCCTCCTTATTAAATAGGGTGTTCCATAGTTTATGTTTATTTGACTTTTCTTTGTATTTAGATTGAGTTTATGGATTCTTGGCCTGAGTATGGTATAGGTGATATTATGTTCTTCTCAGTGTATCACTTCTGGAGGCACATGATATCCATCTGGCCTTTATTAGAGATGCTAATTTTGATCATCTGGTCATCATATTGCCTGATTTCTCCACTGTGTTATTACTGGCTTTTTTTCTCTCCAATGCATGATTTTTAAAAAGTTGAAATTCTCTCTTTTCAGGCTATTTCCATCAGCACATTTCACTTTGAATTCTGTTTCTCCTAGGCACACACTGCACAGTGATCAGACCCACTTTGGCAAGGCCTATGTCCTCATGTCTCAAAAAGGGGCTTTGTCCCATTAACCACAGGGGGCCATGCAGATTACTCACATCCTGCTCCAGTGAGTATCTTCATTGACTTTACTTTCCTACAGCCCTAAGCACTGTCTTCCTGGAGTCAAGTTGGACTTTGCCATGCCAGAAGCATCAAATTTGAAATAGGCAGTTCTGGAGAATGTCTGATTCTGGGCTCAGCAATGAGATGTATTACCATACTCATGTACCAGAGGCTAAGGAAAGATGAAAGATTGACAGGCCAATGTGTGTGTGCATTTGTGTGTGTGTGACGTTCCCAACCTGAGAGAGCTGTCTTAGGAGACTGGAAGAGTTCATTTCACCTTCCTGGCTCTGGAGAATAGGGGTTTTCAGAAGGTCTTATTGTGAGAAACCAAATCAGGCATGTGGCCTTTCATTCTGCTTCAAGCTCTAACTCTTCTGCCACCAGAACACATCCCACTAGAAAATCTATAACTAAAGATCTTTCTAGGCTGGGCGTGGTGGCTCATGCCTGTAATCTTAGGACTCTGGCAGGCCGAGGCGGGCAGATCATTTGAGCTCAGGAGTTTGAGACCACCCTGAGCAAGAGTGAGACCCCATCTCTACCAAAAATAGAAAAAAATTAGCCGGGGATGGTGGTGCATCCCTGTAGTCCCAGCTACTCAGGAGGCTAAGGCAGAAGGATTGCTTGAGCCCAGGAGTTTGGAGTTGCTGTGAGCTAGGCTGATGCCACGGCACTCTAGCCAGGGCAACAGAGTAAGACTGCCTCAAAAAAAAAAAAATAACTTTCTGTTTCAGTGAAATGGGAGAAACCAGAAGAGTATGAATCTCTTAAAAGAATATATCTTGGGGCCAGGCACAGTGGCTCATGCCTGTAATCTTAGCACTCTGGGAGGCTAAGGCAAGAGGATCACTTGAGGCCAGGAGTTCAAGACCAGCCTGAGCAAGATTAAGACCCTGTCTCTACAAAAAATAGAAAAATTAGCTGGGTGTGGTGGTACACACCTGTAGTCCCAGCTACTTGGGAGGCTGAGGCAGGAGGATTGCTTGAGCCCAGGAGTTTGAGGTTGCAGTGAGCTATGAATATGCCATTACACTCTAGCCTAGGTGACAGAGGGAAACTGTCTCAAAAAAAAGAATGAAAAAATGTATCTTGGGTTTAGCTTCTCAAGTGTCCAGAAGTGGAAGTAGATAATGATGATAATAATAATTAACACTTCTTGAGCCCTTACTATAGGCCAGGTAGTGTTTTAAGAGTGTTCCATGTATAAACTCATTTAATTCTCATAGCAGCTCTATGTGGTAGATACTATCATTATTTATATTTACCATATGAGGAAACTGAGGCACAGAGCAGTTAAGTAACTTCTATAAGATCACACAGCTAATAAGTGGTAGAACTGGGATACAGATCCAGGTGCTGCAGAGGACATGAAGGTGCTGTGACTGTAATAAATGGAGAGGATGCATTCTCAGAAAAATGCATTAGTAATACTGGGGGTGGGGGGAGTGATGCTGCATGAGTCACCCCAGTTCATCATGGGGAGCCCTGAGTGAAGGTTTACCAAGCCTCTTATACTTATACCTGTATTACTTAAAATTCCAGTTTAGGCATCTGATGTGGCTGCTAAAAGCAGCTGCCTTCCTCAAACCAAGTCTCCTGGAACTAATATCAAGGTTCCAATGTGCTCCACTGTCCACAGTTTTATACCATGACCAGGCATCATATACATGGAGCTGCAATGGCACTGTGTACTGATGACCAATTTGCAGTCACACATGGTGGGATGCCCACAAGGCTGCAGAGGGCTGAATGCAGCCGCCTGGCCAGGGGTCACCACAACTCATGCTCTTTACCTCCCAGGTCTTCTGCTGCGCATGGTATGCCACACATTACCAGGCTCTGTCTTCCCTGGGGCATCAGTTCGTTTCTGCTCAGCAGCTATTGATTTTTTTCAACCTCAACACATGTAATAAGGCAAAGCTAGTACCAAAACTCAGATTTGAGGTAGGTTTGTATCTGCATGTTTTACGTTTTATAGGAAAAGACAGAAGGCTCCAAACTATGGATCAAAGCAATCTTTCAGCCCTAGGATAGAATGTAGGATCAGAGAACAATCCAAGCCAGGGGGTGTGGTAGCTCCTGAAACTACAAGGGGTGAATGAAATATTATACAAGATTACAATTTAGGGATGATTTTTTTACCTTATTCTTTCAACTCCTTTTTCTTCCTGACTTGGCAATATATATCCAGCCTACCCTGGTGCCTGGACCATGAAAATGAATGAGTGAATAAATATGCTGTGTGTGTGTGTGTGTGAGATTCAGAGCAATAATGATAGTTTGAAGTGACCTAAATTAATGGCTTCCCAGGCGGTCGTTAGTTTTTCTCTGCCAGGGAGAGAAAGGGAAAAGACCTGAACAGGGTAAAGATACACTCTGAGGGCTGTACCAAACAGCACACAATCAGCCAGCTGTTAAACCACAGCCCTGGTCTCCAATGCCCCTCGGGTACATTTTGTCTTGAATTATGGGCATTTAATTGACAAGGCAGTGGCAGTGGAATGGGAGACTGAAACACAGGTCAACTCCATTTTACAACCACTAGGTGGCACCTGCTCTAGGAATTTCAAAATGGCTCGCCTTGCTAGGTTAATGGACCCCTGAGGATGGTCCCCTGCAGGCTGATCAGGACTGCCCGAAAGGAGATGAAGTCAGGGCACCACAAATATTAGGATGCCCCTGAGCTGGGCTCACAAGCCCCTGGAGTAGAAGATGGTCATAGCTTGGTACAGCTTGGCACATTGGTCAGCCCGGCATGACATGAAATGCCAAGTTCTTGCTGGGCGAGTAAAGGAGCTTGCCAGGGCCAGGGCTGCCAGGTGTGGTTTGAGGAGCAAGTGTCCTGGGAGGGGCCTGGAGTCATGACACTGGTGATGAGCCCATACTACCTAAGATAGCAGTCCCTCCCACCACCTGGGTCTCTGTCCTTTAGCCCTTCTTTGTTTTCTTTATAACACTTGTTGCTACTTGGCTTTATACTACTTGTTCATTTATGTATAGTCTGCCCCCATTGGAATCTAAATTCCACAAGGGCAGGGACTTTATTTTGCTCACTACATTATCCCTCGCTCCTACAATGTCTAGCACTTAGTGGGTCCTCAATAAATATATGTTGCATAAATGAATGAGCAAATGCATAATAAAGAATTATTAGTAACTAAGGTCTGTAGTCACATTCCCTTTATGAGATGCTCTAAAAACCAAGCAATACCGAGTTACTGTCATTGTTTTCAGCAGGTTGGTTTAACTTGTATCCTTTTATTCAACTAGAGCAACCTGCCTGTGAATTAGAGTAGTTTCATCTTGTTAATGTGTTTTAATCCTACTGTGTTCTCTGGAAAGTGATCCCTGCTAAGCAGTTATGTCTTTGTGGCTGTGTCACTGACATGGATCACAGGAGCAGCCTTGCTCGGTTAGTGGGCCCCTGAGGATGGTCCCCTACAGGCTGATCAGGACTGCCTGAAAGGAGATGAAGGCAGGGCACCACAAATATTAGGATGCCCCTGAGCTGGGCTCACAAGCCCCTGGAATAGAAGATGTCATAGAAAGGAAGCTTGACCAAGGCCTCTAAATTCCTATGGATGGGCCCCTACTGACCACTTCCAGAACTTGGAATCCGAGGCAGCTGATGGCTTGCCTAGCAGGAGAGCCATATGTAGCAAAGCTCCCTCAGCTTGATAAGGAACCACTTTACTCCAGCCTCAGCTCATCCATTTGCCTCCCAAATGCTGGCTAGAAGTAGTGTAGACTTGGGTTAGGCTCTCAGGACCCATCCTGCTGTGTGAGAAGCAGCAGAGATGCTGACAGTCTTAATAAGAGGCATCTCTTCTGGGATGAGAAGATTGCAGCTGGGCCTGGCATGGGAGCCCTGGGTTTCCCAGCACACTGGCCCACCAGCTGCAGCTGTCTGCAGCAGGCAACAGTCCTGGTGAATCTTCCTAAAAGATCTGCTCGAGGGCAAGTGAGTCCTTGCTTTGTGCTGTGCAGCCACTGCCTTTCTTAAGTTACCACATGACATTTTAAAATCACCTGCAAACTTAAATCCAGCCAGTGCCTACAGACAACACACTTAACAGCTCAGAGAATGATTCAGAGGAAGCAATTTTCCCAAGTGAAGATAATCATCTGTTAGTGTGAAAAGGCAAACACTCTTTCATTAACATTGGAAACTCAAGGGAAATGTTGCTAAATCCACAGATGTAACACTTTAGTAAATGGCTAAAAAACAGTATTTACAGCTAGAAGGAAGGACATGTACAGATTTCACTCCCACTCAGAGTTCACCCACAGAACTAGCTCTCTGGGAGGGAAGGTGGAAGCTCAGCTCTGACCTTGTCCTGTTTACTTAGTGAGCAGCTCCTCAAAGTCCTGGTTCCTGTGCCCACACAGGAAATCTCAGAATTAAGAGCTCCCTGGTCTTCTTTTATCTGCATACTTTTCCCAGGTGACCTTAACCTGGGATAAGTCTCATGTCTTTATTCTGGCATTAAAATTTATATTCCAGCCCTGACCTTCCTGGGGCTTCATATAACCAATTGCCTAATTGAACTCTCTGCTTGGACATCTAATAGGCACCTTGAACCTAGAATGGCCAAGACAGAACTCTCAATCTTCTTCCCTTTTCCTGTGTCATATTGCTGCATAAGAAATCGCTTCAAACCCTAGTAACTTAAAACAACAATAATCACTAATTTTGCTCATAAATCTGTAATTTTTGTACGGCCCAACAGGGACTGCTCCAGGAAGCATTAGCTGGGGCAGCTGGAGAATCTGTTTCGAAGATGGCTCACTCATAGCTGGCAAGTTTTGCTGGCTGTTGCCTGTGAGCTCAGCCTGGCCTGTGGGCGGAGGGACTGCGGTTCCTCTCCATATGGCCTCCCCACAGGCTGCTGTGGCTTCCTCAAGGCATGGGGACTGGGCCAAGTGTGAGTATCCTAAGGAGAGGAAGTAAAAACTGCTGGTGTCTTAAGGCCTGGGCCCGGAAGCTGGGACAGAATTACTGCTACCATATAATACTTCAAGCAGTCACAGAGCCCAGATTAAAGGGGAGAGACAAAGACCCCAACTTTCCATGGAAGGAACATCAAGGAATTTGCAAACATGTTTCAAAACTGCAATAGGCTAGGTGCGGTGGCTCACATCTAGCACTCTGAGAGGCTGAGGTGGGAGGATCACTTGAAGCCAGGAGTTTGAGACCAGCCTGAACAAGAACGAGACCCCATCTCTACAAAAATAGAAAAATTAGCCAGGAGTGGTGGTATGTGCCTGTTGTCCCAGCTACTTGGGAGGCTGAGGCAGGAGGATGGCTGGAGCCCAGGAGTTAGACGTTGCAGTGAGCTATGGTGACACCACTGCACTCTAGCCTAGGAGACAGAGCAAGACCCTATCTCAAAAAACAAAACAAAACAAAAAAACTGCCACATGTCCCAAACCTCCTCTAGTCTTCTCCATCTACTGGTTGCTCAGGCAACTAGGAGTCATCTTAGAATGCCGTCTTTCCCTCACCCCTTTAACCCAAGCCCTGTCAGCAAATTTTGTTGACTCTGTTGCGGCAAGTGTGCAGCTAGTGTTACAGCTCTTGACCTGGGAAAGAACTGAGCGGCACACAAAGAGTCGGAGAACAGCCTTTATTCCTCTGGCAGGCTCAGCCCAGCAAGTGTTACAGCTATCCTCTCGCCTTCTGGCCTTACTGGCCTTCTGACCCGTTCCCCCACCTCCCCCCTCCCCTTGGTGCTCCTCCTGCTTTTATACCCTTGGTAGGGCTCAAAAAGCATCCAATCAACTACAGGTTTTAACATCCAATCAACATCAAGCTTGAACATCCAATCAACAACAAGCTTTAACATCCAATCAAAAGCAGTGGGATTCAAAGCGTGGCCAGAAACAGGTGGCAGCCCGTGGGCCCTGTGGCACGCTGGTCGCTCTCTGCCTCGGGGCCCCACCCCAGCAGTGCCCTCCAACTGGCCACACGCAGCGCTGGCCTGCAGAGATGCAGAGCAACGGGGAGGCGGCAAGCGGCTACGTCCCAGCGCCCGACATTTTCTGTATCAACTCTCCCCTGAAACATGTCCAGAGTCCTTCTATGTATCTCATCTCCACTACTGCCACCCTAATCCAGACAACACCCCCATCTCCCACCTGGATGACTGCTTTTGTTCTGTTGCAACAGCCTATTAACTACTCTGCCTCCATGTCTGCTTCCTAAAACCCATTCATACAGTAGCCAGAACTATCTTTTAAAAACATAAGTCAGATCATCTCATTCTTCTGCTTAAGTCCATTCAAAAGTGTCACAGCATATTCAGAACTAAACCCAAACCCTTCATTCTGATTCCAAAGCCCAATGTGATCTGGCCTCTATCTGGTTCTCTGGCCTCATCTGGTGCCACTGGCCTTCTCAGTAGACTGCAGCACACACACGTGCTTGCTGCTGCCCGACAGCCTTTGCACTTGGTTTTCCTCTATCTGGAAAGCTCTTCCACCTGATTTTCCCAAGGCTGGTTCCTTCTTGCCATTTAGTTTTCAGTTGAAATATCATTTCCCCATAGAGCCGATCTATAATCCCCAAACCTAAAGTAGCCACACAGTCCTCTGTTACATTGACATATTTTAATTTTCAGCATAGCACTTACCACTAGCTGATACTTTTCATGTTAATTTATTTGTTCATTGTCTCTTCCCTCTAAAGTGCAAGCTCCATGAGGGCAGCGACCTTGTCTGTCTTATCACCATGTATGCCTAGGGCCTAAAAGAGTGCACAGAGCAGATGGTTGCTAAATATTTATTGATTTAGCAGGTACCAACAGCAGCTCCAAAGAGCCAGCCTGCCAACAGTTGACAGAAGTAGAGAGGAAGCTCCAAGAAGGCCTCAGAGGCTCGTGCTTGTACCAGGAGCACAGTCTGGTGCAGGGGGCTGCTTCACAGTGACCAAGTTTATGCAGCCTCTTTCCAACCCCTAGAGCATTTCCAACCCTTGTCTTCTTGTGAAATCAGCAAGACAGAATTGCACTGTCATTAGCACAAGGTTACTAACACGCTTGGACAGAATGGTGCAGCTTGGCTCACCTCACCTCCACATCAGTCCGGTCACTGACTTGGGTTATGTTACATTTGCGTTTTCATCTTACGGTTAAACTCAGAAATATAGGTCAAGTTCCAGTGTAACAAATTCTAAGTGCTTTTTAAAATAATATTTTTAAAAACGAAGAAGTTCAAACTTTTGAAGAGAAATCTGAAAATGGGTATTTAGGACCCATCCAAATAAAGAAGAAAAGTTTGGTTAGGGCTTTTAAAAAATGTGTGTTATTAATAGGTTTAAAAAAAACCCACTGAGGTGAAAAGCATGCTCATTGATAATGAAATAGTCTTTTTTTTTTCTTCAAAAATACTTGTAAAACATTTTTTAGTACTTTGGTATAGAGAATTGACTGTATACTGAATTGTTATTAAAATAACAACATACTATGGTTTTATGTTCATTCACTAGGGAAATGGCAGCTTGTTTGATAGGATTCTTTTTTATTCACTATAATGAGATTTTTGCTTGGGGATTTAAATGTTTAAAAGTTCAATAATATTGAAAATTCTCCTTTGAAGAAATGACTGTGCTGACCCAAAGTGAGATGATTCTGCAGCACTTAGAGGCTGGGATTTGTGTAGCTGCTTTGGACAGTGGTGTTACCATTAGAGACCACCCTTAGCGGTGCTGCTCATGTCCTTGGAGCAGAGTCAGCCTCGGACCTCGGGGAGTGGGGAAGAAAGGCAAACACAGCAAGGCGGGTCTCACCACAGCCCACCTGGACCTCAGACCCTCAGTGGTGGGAAGCACAATGGTGGAAGTAGAACCCTTGGCAGTACGGACTCAGGGTTGGTGAAACCTCCTTTCATGACAATAGTTGATTCTCATCCACCAAGGATTGTTTGACCTGAATTCTCCAGGCCCTAAGGCAGTGCCCAGTGGAGGGTGCTAAAAAGGCACTGTACATTTGCTGCAGAGTAGAAGCTGGCAATAAATGTACATGATTATATCTCCAGAAGTGCTTAGTTTTTATCTTTTTATTTCTAATTCTTTCTGCTTTAAGTATTTTTTTAATGATCACTGCTTAGAACTCAAGCCCCTGGGATCAAACTTATGTCACACAGGCTGGTGAAGGCTGTGGAGAAACAGAGTCCTCCCAGGTCTCAGGGTGGGTGGAGGGCAGCCGCAGGGCTCCCCCGCAACCCCTTGCCTGTGCTGCCTGGTCAGGGCCTGCACATGCGTGCAGAGGGCTCCTTTAGGGAGGGCCAGAATGGAGGAAGCTGAAGTTTCAGACTAAGCAGCCCCTTTTGCGGCCCCCTTTGCACCACAGAATCCTTGAGGGGGAGTGAGACGCAAGAAGGACAGGTGAGTCTCACCTCGACTGACTAAAGTCCAGCTAAGCCAGCCTTTGCTATATGTAACACATCTGCCACAGCAATGAGAAGTGCGTGCCACTCAAAGCCATTCTCAGTCTACATCCACAATGCTGGGAAAGAAAAACCAAGTTCAATTTATCAAAATATCTGTATTATCTATAAAAATTGAACTCTAATGAGTCACTGATACTGGAGGCAGTGATATCTGACTGTGCATGCAGCCGACATGCAGAAGGCAGACAGCTCCGTCCCACCACGCCCACAGCAGAACAATTCCACTGAGTGGCATGTGAGCAGAGTCATTTGTAAGGCCTCAAAAACCTGGACACTTTGGAACGTAGCAATCGGATGAAAGATCTTGGAAACATCTCTCGGGACTCCTGGGCTGTGTACTTGAAATAGTTCTGGGGGTGGGCCAGGACATCAAACAGAGCCTTGATCAGTTTCTTATCCTAAAAAGAACAGAATTTTTGTTACTGGGACAAAATATTTAAATATTCTGACATTTTGCAATGGAACCATTAATATACTGACCCAGTATTAGATAGTAGGTTGATTAGCTGAAAAACACTTAGTGAAAATTGTTTCCTATGATTTTTGTCTTCTTTCCAGTTTTCATTTGTCCTAATTAACTATGATAAGTATTACTTTTATAATTAAAAAGTTAATATGTAAGAAACCATTTTGTTTTCCTCAGCCAGATGAATGCAACACTGGGATTTGGGAATATCTATAGGGTTAGTGATATGGCAAGTGTTTATTGCTAATTACTTATAAGTAGCTAAACTTTGGTGAACTTTAGGCTTGAAGTATGATAGATAAGGAGCCAAGGATCCTCAACTATTGGAATTAATATGAAAACATTATTAGTCCCTGGCCTGGATTTATAAGCAGATTTCCTCCTGCCCTTCTGTAAATTTCCAAATTAAAAAATATAACTTCACTTGACACAATAAAGACAGAAATCTGATTCTTTAAAAAACATTAAGTCTGGTGAAGGTATAAAACTGACCTCAGCCCAGGGCAGGTTCAGTGTCTGAAGAGCAGCAATACAAAGCAGAAGGGGAACCTTTTCCCACAGTGCTTGGGGAGCTCTGGATGACAGCCATGTCCACCTGAGGCACACACTCACCTTAAGTATTTCCTGATGGTTCTCAGATGCATAGAGCCTGCCATCTCGAACTATGTCTTCAATGAGTTCCTGGTAGTCCTCTGTTGGAATAAAAGACATATTTTGCATTCGTATTGTTCAGGTATCTCCAAACTCACTTTTTGCTAAGGTCCTGAGAAATGCCCCTTCTGTAGCTGCTATCAGAACGCTTATCATTCTGATACTGAGAAGGCATTGAGAGAACCTCCATAGATTCTCCCGACCACCTCTACTCACCCACCAACATATACACTCGCCTTCCGTGTTCCTACTTCCCTCAGATAAGCTCTCTGTGCATCCAGCAAGGCCCATTCCTCCACTCGGCACACTGATCCACCTTCTCTCACCAAATCAAGGGCATTGGTCTAGGAATTCTGCTCTTTCTTTCCTACATGATAAAATTTTCTTTCTCTACCGGTCTCTCCCGCCAGCATGCAAACATGCTGTTATGTCTCTGATCTTAAAAAATCCCTCCTTTAACCTCATTTTTCTCTCCAGTTTCCATCCCACTTCTCTGATCTTCATTGCAGCAAAAATCCTTGAATTGTCAATACCCACTGTCTCTGATTCTTTTCCTTTCTCTCCTAAAGGACCCACCACTCCTCTACAACTACTTGTTTTTATATTTGTTTTTGTTTTTTAGAGATGAGGTCTCCCTCAGTTGCCCAGGCTGGAGTACAGTGGTGTGATAATAGCTCACTGTAGCCTCAAATTCCTGGGCTCAAGTGATCTCCTGTCTCAGCCTCCTGAGTAGCTGGGATTACAGGTGCATGCCACCACCCAGCTCCCCAAACTGCTTGTTAAGATCAGCAATGACCTTCATGTTGCCAAATCCCAATGATCAACTTTTGGTCTTCATCTTTTTTGATGCATCACTAGCATTTGACTTGGCTGATCACCCCTCATCCTTGATCCAGTTCTTCACTCAGCTTCCTGGAAACCATGCTCTTTGATTTCCTTCCTACTTTACCCTCTGAGGTTTCTTTGCTTTTCCTTCTCTTTCTGGCCTTTTACTGTAGGAGCATCCCAGAGCTTAGTCCTTGGGCCTCCTCTCTGTGAGAGCGCATCCAGGCTTTCCTTTCCCTTTCCATTCCCTCCAGCTTTTGCTCTCTATCCTTGTATTATGTAAAACAATCAAGCTTCTTACCCACCAAGCAACACTCTTCTCTCCTTTGAATGGGAGTGGGGGGTGAAGAATGTGGCTGGTTGGGGAAGAAGATAGCTATGTTTGCTTTCTTATTAATATATTTTTTTGTCCTGACATACACATTAAATGCAGTACACACTGTAATCCTCCTGCAAACATAAATCCTCTCCCCTTTAAAATCTAGCTTATTTCCTACAGCCATAATTCAAATCAAGCATATGCAAAGCACAATCTTTTCCAAATTCCAGACACAGAAAAAAATGCTTCTTTGTATGCATATCATGTGCAAGAAGGCCAAACAGATTGTAAGAAAAGCATTGAAACTGTGTAGGAGGAGCTCTTGAAAAGTTTCAGTTAAGAGATGGTAAATGGAAATGAATAGTATAATATTCACAATAACTAATTTGATACATTTATAATATCATTGGTATCTTTCTTTAGTGTGGTATCTTTCTTCATATTCTTTTATCTTAGTGGATATAAAATATAAGAAAGAGTAAAACTTATTTTTCTCTTCAATCCCTCTGCTGCAGCATCTCTGCCTCAGAGAATCAGCTCCTTTTGACAATAGGAGTTTACCATTAAGATGTCAGTTGCTGCTCTGCATTCTGGTGTAGTAGAAAACTGGACCACTGTTTGCCCCTATTCCAAATGCTTCCAGACTGTTGTCTTTTAAAAAATATTTCCTCTCCTTTTAACAACTACTGTGTCTCCTCACTTGTTCCAACCCATTAGAAATGCAGTAAAGCGTCATAGGTAAGGATCCAGGCTGGAGTCCCAAAGACCTGGGTCAATTCCAGCTTTGCAACTTTGTCACAATGTGACCTTAGGCCAGACACTTAAATCTCTAAGTCTGACTGGCTTCATCTATAAAATCAGGAAATAATCGTGTCTATTTCATGGGGTGACTGTGAGGAATGCACCATGTAAAAGGCACTTTGGCACATACCTAGTGGTCACTAATGCTTGATACATGTCAGTCATGACTACAATTCTCACTGTTCTTTAGTAGTCAGGGGGCTAGTCTGTAGCAGCCTCCCATTCACCTTCTAAATGTGATTTCTATTCTTCTGGATTGAAAAGCAAATATCAAACTTGTTTCAAAAAAACAGACTCTGAGTGAAGACCTAAGGAGCTTCAGTATGGCCAAAGTAGCAGTTTTTAACTATTTTCTGCTGTGGCACATGCAAGACACACTTTCATGGGCCTAACCAGTGGTACATGTAATTTCCTTCAGTTCAAGCAACAACTCTTTTAATAAAAAAAAAAAAATTAAGACATTTTCATGTGTTACAAAGGCAGATTGAAAATGTGGAGATTTGGTGACATTTATTCTGGAGTCTCAGTGTCTTTTTTGCTTCCTTCCTGATTCCAGATAGGAGAGGTTGCTGGTTGGTTGCTTTCAAGTAAGTGAGGCTGTCTGTCTCTCTCAGCAGGGCCATGTGGGAGGCTATTTGTGTCTACTCCAGGAGTCAGATACTAAGACCTCTTGTCTTGGGAGTTTGACATTATTTCAGGCAACTGTAGGACAGGGATAGCAATCCTAGCTTTTGTTACATGTTACAAACAAACTATGTGAAGTGTTTTTAGGAAACCCTAACACTTCCTTAAGTGTTTTAGGAAAGGAGACTAACATGAAGGATAATCTCTTTCCAAATATCTAATTTTGGTACTGTTGCCTAAAAATCTTCAAGGCTCCCCGTAAGATTAGGTCTACCCCCTTGAGCTTCGCCCTCATGGCTCTTCCCAGCACAACCCCATCCCTTCTAGTCTCCTCTCTTACTGCCGGGCCCCCTGCACCCTACCCACAGGCCAACTTGGACTGTTCCTCAGTCCCCACACATGCCAGGTCCTCTATCCTTTGGCCTATGTCATTGCCTCTTTCTGAATGTTTTACTTCCCCCCAAACTTATGTTTTTCAAGACCCAAATCTCTTGAGACTTTCCTCTATTCCTTCTAAAAGCCCATGCAAAATTAACTGCTGCTCCTTCTTCTGTGCTATTATAGCATCTATGACAATATACACATTTTTGTGTTTCTGTCACTAAGCAAGTTGTTAGTGACAATGCCTGGCATAGTGGATGCTCATTAAATAGTTGTTGGATGAATGAATGACTAACTTCATAAATGAACAGATGCCTCTTCCCCCACAAGACTGTGAGGTCTTCTAGGACAAGGTCCAGTTCATGTTATGCTCCTAGTAACCAAGTCTCAGAGCTGAGTAGGGCCCCAGGACTCAGATGGGGCACCTCGTCATTTAACATGAAGACATGAAACCAGAGTCATCTGATTTGCCCAAGATCATACAGCAAGTCAGTGGCAAAGTCAGGACTATAAAAGTTATGGTTTCCTCTCTTACTGCCTCTGAGGGAGGGTCCTTTCCTCCCCTCAAAATTCTATATAATAAAAGCCACAATCATAAGATGTTAATATTTATTGAGCAATTACTATGAATATATGCTGGGCACTGCACCAAGTCCTTCAGGAACTCTCATTGAACTTGCACATGAAGTCTAATGATCATCTTCATTTACAGTTAAGAACATGAGGCTTAGAGATGGTAAGTAACATACACAAAGTCACAGAAGAGATTACAGCCAGGCGTCTGATTCCAATGCCCATGTTCTTACCCACCGAGCTACGCTCACTTTTAGTATATTTTCTAAAACATCTTTTCATCCTAGTCAGTGTCCCCAAATGCCTGTTTAAATTTTGGCACTTGTGAGTCAGCAATGTCCTTTCCCCTCATCCTGCCTGCCTTTCTGAGCATGTGTGCTTGTCAGCAATCTGCCAGCTGGCTCAGAAGTTGCTTCTGTTCAAAGCAGAGAAGCTCCTTCCACTTGCGGCAGACTAAGCTTCACAGCGCTTACCATCATATGTCACGTATGGGACCTGGAACCCTCTGGCACTGTTCCCTTCATTGGACTTAAACTGAATCCACAGCTTCTTCGACCTGGAGGTGAAGGCGATGGGGCGTTCGTAGGTCTGGCAGGTTTCATATGTCGTCACAGAATTGGACGAAGCTGCCAAGGGAAGTTGGGAAGGGGGTGGGGTTCAAGACTCATCACTGATCAGGCAGACAATGAACGTGCATCTTTCCAAACACTCGAACCTTAAACAAGCTATACTCAAGAGCTCCTCAGGCCCAGCTGAGCCATAGTAACAGTCTAAAGTCCTAGAGACAGAGTAGATTCAGCTGGTGATTGTGGGCCCCCAGGAAGGCTAAGCCTGGAAGGCCCCTGGCTAGGCAAACTGCAGCAGCCCAGGCTATAGCATTCACTTAGGAGCTGAGGAGAGGGCCTCAAATTCCAGAGCTGACCTGCTGTTATCTAACAATAATTAGAAAAGCCATTTACTACATGCTTCCTAAGACCAGGCAGGGTGCTAAGCATCTGATGGGCTTTCTCTCATTTAATTCTCTGAAAATCACAGAAAGTTGGTGGAATTGTCACCTCTTCTAAACAGAGATTAAGTAGGTGGCCAGGATCACACAGCCAGGATGTGGTAAAGTCAGGATTTAAACCTACACCTGACGTCAGACATTTTAACTATTAATAAGAATAGCAAACATTTATATAACAGCCCCATGTGTCATTATTATTCTGTTTTTACAAACATGAACCCCTTTAGCCCTCACAATAACCCTATGAAGTAGCAACTTGTATTATCCCCATTTTAACAGATGAGGAGACTGATGTGCAGAAAGATCCAGAATGTATGCCCGAGATCACAGAGACAACGGGGGTGGAGCTGGGATTGAGATCCAGGCAGTCTGGCAGCTGAACCCACTCATTGCACCGACCCTAAGCTGCGTTAACAGCAGTGTCCCTTTGTGGACACTGGGCCATGAGACAGGATAGGAGGACAGGTCCCCTCCTGGCTGGGCCATGCCCTTGGCCTTTGTCAGTCCTCAAGCCATGAGTTGCTACCCAGGGTGAGGCCAGCGCTACTTGATCCTCATTGGCTTTCTGTGTCCTATGAACGAGGGTCCAACACACCCAGTGAACACAGAGGGGAAGACTGACTTGCAGGTCACTACCTCCGGGGCTCAACAAGAGGACTCAGTGTGTGGGTTTAGTCTAAATTTTGTTTCTCAGCAAACTCTATGAACTCAAGTCCCATCTCTGTCCTAACATGGAAGTGACATTCTAGGCCTGCTCCTCACATTTAAAGCCTGGGGAGCAGGTCATCAGTCTTCCCAGCTGGCCTTAGCAGGGGAGGGAAGCAGAGAGAGAGACGCACAGGTTTTCCGCATCACCAGGTAGTCTCCACAGTCGTCCTCTATGGGCAGGAAGATCTCAGGGACCACGATCAAGATGCGCCGCTTAGGGGGCGGGTTGATGGTCCACGTACACTCGGTGTTGGCTGGGTAATTGCCTGGGTAGTTTGGGGATTCGATGTATCCAGTGAAATCTCCCAGCTCCCCTCCACATCTTCTGTCTGGAAAAGGAAATGGCATGAGTTACGAAGGCACAACGCTGTTATCTATCTGTCACAGCCACTGCTAGCTTGGCTGAGAACTGCAGCATCCTATTGCCATTGAGGAATGGGGCATAGAAGTGACACCATCTGGGATTGAGTCTGTCCTATAATGCCCAGCTTTGGGAGCCAAACCATGAACTCCCCACGAGGAGTCCACCCCTCTGAGTTCCCGAGGCACTATTTTCTCATTAGCCTGAAGGCGCTCACGGTCAGGGCAGGTATTTGTGAACAAAAGGATAAATTTAGCGTTCAATATTATGTCTACAAAGTCCGAGTGCCAGGGGAACCCATGACACAGAACTTCTAGGTCCATTAAAATAGGAGAACAGAGCTCATTGGTCAGTAAAGAATATTTTACCTTTTCTTAGAGAATTTTGATGAAGATAAGACAGACATCTTTTTCACTTTTCTCTCTGGTTAAGAACAATATTTTAATTTTAAGGGAGTAAGAAAGTACCAGTTAGCTATCTGTGGGTACGGGGCATGCTGGACGCTCACCTCGGGCACCAGAGGCAAAGACCGCACACACACGCTCACGTGCAGGCATACCCTCTCCGACCCCACCCCACGGCTGCCACACCCCCATTCATTGCAGCCCTGCGCACCCTAGAAATGTCGCCCAGAGGTCTGGAGCTCAGAAATGAGAGAGACACAGTCCTGGCTCTCAAGGACCTTATTATTTAATACTGTCAGGCAAACCTGACAGTGCAAGGGAAGATGTTGAAGGGATTACTTTTTTCCTCTTTAATTATAACTGGGATTTATTACTACTAGCACAAAAAAATAAAGAGGCTTTTCTTCTTGGGCAAAAAGAGGGGGAAGGGAGAACTGTGGAGTGGAGAACTGCCTTCAAACCTGAAGGGCTACCCTAGGATCTCGGCCATGTGGCTCCTAAGGGCCAGCCAAGGGCCAGGTGGTGAGAAGACAAGGAAGCAGATACATCTTGGTATGAGGAAGAATTTTCTAACACTGTGAACTTCTGCAAAGACTCAGTTACCAACAGACTAGGAGACAAGAGGTAGTGAGCTTCTTGTCACAGCAAGTATTCAAGAAGAGACTAGGTAGCTACTTATAAAGATGTTGTTAAAAGGACCTCATTGGAATAGAGAGAAAACTAAATAACCTTCCAATCATAAACTCAAATGGTTCACTGCCCCCCTCAATCCCAAGCATCTCCAGTTTGGGGAGGCCTCCTTGCCCCTGAGGATTGCTGTCTTAAAGATACTGCATTAGCTGATATTTACTTTTGGCCTTTACTAATGAATTTTGATTATAATTTTGGTTATAATGATGGTTTAAAAAAAATCCCAAACGGCGAGTTCTTAAATGATTTTATTCTCCCTTCCTGAAAAACGCAAATGAATCTCCTTAGCATGGCACTTGAGGCTTCCCCTCCTGGTCTGCCTGAGACCCCCTTCAGCACATTCTATGCTGAGGTCCAGGGGTCTCTTCCCAAAAGACATTTTGCTTTCCTGAGTCTGTGCTTCCCCCAGCTGCTCTCTCAGGCATAAAGCTCTTTCTCCTGCTCTTCCCCCACCCTCTCCATCAAAACTTTCTCACACCCTTCAGAAGCCTTTCCCGACCTCTCCAGACTGAGTCAACTGCTCCTTCCTCTGCAATGGCCTGGCCTCCCTGCTGGGTCAGCGATGCTGACTTATTCTGCTTGGCATCAACGGAGTTCCCAGCAGAGTGCCTGGCACATGACAAGTCCTGAAATGATGCATGATGAAATTATGCACCAGGGAGGAAATCAAGTACAGCTTGTGAATGAGCCCTGAGAAGTGTCCAGGATCAATATAACGGTGAGTAGCTCTGTAGGATCAAGCTGGGCTCTCCCTCCATGCTGAGCTGCATGGCTGTGAGGCAGGCTAATGCCTACGTGGTTCTAAACGAACCTGGGACTGCTGCTCCCTGCCCTGGGTTGGACCCAGACACTTGCCCTCTTAATTAAGACTGTGAGAAGCGTCAGAGAGAGACCTACTTTTACACTGGGTTATGTTTGTGGAGCCATCAAAGTCAGTTGTAGTATTTCCTGGGCAGGAAACGCAATTATTTTTTCCAAATTCTGGCTGGTATGTCCCCGCTGGGCAACGAATGCATCGGTGAGTAGTGGTGTTGTAGAAATGTCCAGGTGAACACTGAACTGTGGGGACAGGGGAGGGTGAAAAGAATGGAAAAAAAAAATTGTGTCAAATGCAGAACAAATGGTTTCAAAGTTTGTGAAATAAACTATGCCCAAATGAAGTAGGGTTTTCCTACCAATCTGGGGCTAATCAACACTTAATTCCCTAAATAGCCAGTTTGAGTGGGACTCATGACACTGAGAAAAATAAAAAGGAACAAGATACGTGTATATCTTCAAAGAGTTTATAGTTCACACCAAGTCAGGCATCAACGATCACAACTCAAGTCTTCATGCGGAGCACGTTCGTGAGTATTGAGCGGGCACAGAACCAAGGTTGGGTGCCGAGTTGGGCTCCCTGGGCAGAGGCAGGGAGTGTGGTCTGGAGAAGAGGTATAGGAGGGGAAGCTCTAGGTCAGGGCACTGAGACAGAGGAGGACTGAAGGGAAGGAGTGAGGGAGCCTATGTACACAACTGGCTCATTAGTGCCTAATCGTTCCTTGTCAGTCCTGTTTGAAGGGGCCAAGGCAGCTAGAGAAAACCTTGTCCAGGGATTCCGGTGTTCTCTGCATGTCCTGCAGGGATGGATGGAGCTGGGGACCTAAACCCCAGCCACTGGGGAACCACGTACTGCACCTCTGGGCTGGGCTTGATGAGGGCTTCACCAGACTCCCATGGTACTTAAAAGGGAAATTTAGTTCCAGAGGAAGGCAAGCTGCCAAGGGCTCACCTCTGGTTTCACAGTCCTGGAAGGAAGTAGCTCCCTGATGTTTGGTGGGCAGGCCTCCTCCACAGGGGAAGCAGGAAGTTCGGCCAGGTTCAGGCTGGAATGTGCCCAGGGCACAGAGCTGGCAAGGTGCAAAGCCATCTGCTGAGTATTCACCAGGTTGGCACAGACCTGGGGGGACAATGGCCCTAGGTGAGCAAGGCCCCCCAGGAAGACCCTTTCCCACCACTCTCCAGATGAGAGCCAACAATGAACCCAACATGGTCCCTGCTCATAGGAAGCCCAAGTGAGTGTGCACCCTCTGGGCTCCTTGAGATGCCACTTGTGCCTGCTGTCTAAACAATGACATTGGAGATGGGAGAAGTAGGAAGGAACAGAGACCATTCTTACCTCCACATTCAGACACATTCCAAGCTTCTAGGGTCTTCAGGGCCTCAGGATTTTCTGGTCTTGGGCATGGTTCACAAGTGATTTGTCCTTCCTCGTTTTGGAAGGTTCCGTTTGGACAAAAAATGCAGCGTTCTTGTGCTCCATCGTAATACGTCCTAGCCCTGCAACTGACTAGCCAAAGGGGAAAATGATCTGGTCAGTGTGGGGACAGAGGCTGAGGAAGGATGATGTGAGTTCTAGAGATGAAGGTAAACAGATGGCATTGACCACACAATCCCCCATGCAAACTCCCTTAATGCAAAGCGTGCACACTCTGCACGCCATGATCCCTATCGCCTCTGTTGGTGGTCTTTACAGGTCTGCCACTCCTTAGCCCAAGAGCTCCTTGGGAGAAGGGATTACAGGTGTCCTACTTATTTTTCTAGCTCAAGTACTTGATGGTTGAAGAGATATAAAAAATCCTGCATCTCCCTACTTCACAGGGCTGTCAGAAGGATTATAAAGGTGAAGATCATGCATTGAATGTAGGTCGAGTGCTGGAAGAAATGAGAGGAGAGTGCTAGTAATTCTGTTTGATGGCATCTCATAAGGCTTCCAAGAGGATGGCACATTTATGTCAAGCCTTGAAGGACAAATAGGATCTCCCCAGGTGGGAAAGGAGGCAGGCTGTAAAGATTCATGCATGAAATTTACGTGGAGAGAGAAGAAAGAAAGGTCGGGGCTAGACTGAAAAAGTTTTTGAATGCCAGGCATTTGGATTTTATTCTGCAGGTAAAGGATCCATCAAAAGGAGAGACGCCAGGTGCAGTGGCATGTGCCGGTAGTCCCAGCAACTCAGGAGGCTGAGGTGGAAGGACTGCTCGAGCCCAGGAGTTCGAGGCCAGCCTGGGCAATACAGTGAGACCCAGTCAAGAGAGAGAGAGAGAGAGAGAGAATATGACCAGAAGCTGTACTTTGAATAGCTCGGTCTTTGGTGGCTGGGGTAGGTGGTGATCTCAAGAGTCTTACAAAATTGCACACTTTAGATTTGTCATAAAATTAAAACAACAAAGAATAAACCCTGGTAAATGTCTCCTGAAAGATAGACAATAATGAAATTCGTTAACTGTGCTTCTGATTATATTTCTGGTGTTGTTAGTTAAATGTGGATTTATACATTATTTTAGGGTATGAATAGGAAGTAAATGTATATTCAAACATCATCTTCAGTGCCACCAAGGTAGCCTTTCTAATGGCTAACATTTGCTGAATAGTTATACTAGGCACCATGCCACAACTTTACATACATTATTTCATTTATTCCTCAATATAACCCTAAGGAT
Source organism: Mirza zaza (assembly GCA_008750895.1). Lineage (NCBI taxonomy): Eukaryota > Metazoa > Chordata > Mammalia > Primates > Cheirogaleidae > Mirza > Mirza zaza. The sequence continues at coordinate 3,403 of VSMD01039013.1, read as the reverse complement.
GTCTAGCTGCTATTAATAGCTCCATTTTACAGAAACAGAGACTTATGAGGGTTAATAATTTGGCCAAGTTTCCACAGCTAATTTGCGAAATACACCTGTGGTAAAATCAAGAACTTTGAGTTTAAGGAGGAAAAAAGTTACTTAACAGAAGTGCAGACTTAAGCATAACTCAAGACTTTGCCAAGGATTCTCTATGGAGCTAGGAGAGTTTGATTAAAACAAACATATTCTCTTTTATACTTACGTTGCCAAGAAATAGGAAAAAAAAATCACACAATAAAGTTAGCTATTGCATCTCTCCAATGTCTGTAAGGGGGGAAATCTGTTTTCATTCCGTTCTATTATACAAATGCAATTTGCATATATATTCTTAGGGTTAAACATGGCAAAGTTTTCTGTCACTAGTCTTCTCATTATCCATTCCATAATAAAAAAAAAAATGAGGCTTTTGTATCATAGTAAGCCAAGGTATGATACATTTCAAATATTATTTCTACAATTAAATGTAATCAATCAAGAAAGTCTACCCTAATATCTTAAATTTTTTTTGTGGTAGGAAAAAGGATCTCACTATGTTGCTCAGGCTGGTCTCAAACTCCTGGTCTCAAGTGATCCTCCCATCTTGGCCTCCCAAAATGCTAGGATTATAGGCGTGAGCCACTGCACCTGCTCAAATATCTAAATTGTAATACTTTTTTATATTGTTTGGACTTTCTTTTACAATATTCATGTGTCATTTTAATACAATTTTAGATTTTAAAAGACTTAAAAATTAAAAGTGAACCAACTCTTGCTTTCTTGACAAACAACATTATAATGAGTCTGATACATAAATCTGTGGCAGAGTCTATAATTCCAGACTTTTTCTCTACATTCAGCCCTACTGGATAATGGTTTCCATAATCACTCTGGTTCCAGCCCATCTCCCAGCAAAAGCTGGGCTGAATTATGTACTAGGATTCACCACGTTTTTATTTTACTCTGTGTCCCATCTGACTATCCCAGTGTCTATAGCAGGCCAGTAAATAAGAGAATAATTCTTCATGGCTCTAACAAGCTGACCTGTCTTGAAGACCGGCAGAAAGTAAGTAACACCAAGGCTGTCCACAGCCCCCTCTGCCCAAGCTGTTTCCATTTTGGGAAGAGTTGCTTTTATAATACTCATTCACCTACAGGGAGAGTGCCCATATGGTGACAATGATTCCAACAGCCCCATTAATCGTAACAGAGCCAGATCAGCACGGTCTGTGGCAGAGGACGGGTCCCCTCTGTCTGTGGACAAAACCAGACCTGGTTCTCACTGAACCGAGTAACTGGATGGGCTCCTGCTGCTCTCTGGGTGTCAGCTCCCCCTTAGAACTATTTAACCCTCCAAAGCCTTTTCAAGGTTACATTTTGAGAGGCCTCACAATATCCCACATCTGTTGCGATTTCTTAACCGATCAAAGGGCTGAGAAATGCCCCTCGGGCTGCCCTGTGGAAAAGAGGGCACCAGTTCTTTTTCCTCCCAGTGAAAAGCCAGCTTCACATAAACAAACTCATATTGTCAGTCACGATTTCCATTTTCCTCCCTAAAGAAAGACCGGCAGAAATAATTCATGCCAAGCACCTTCCAAATAGATTTGTTTTCTTTCACAAGGTAAAAATGAGCGAAACACTAAACAGTGCCTGAAATGTCAAGAAGGGATGTTTGAAAGCAGCTCTTTGCAAATGTGCGGAAGATCTGGCCCGCACAGACCCCAATCACACGTTCCAGTTGCTTCTCTCCTCTCCTTGAGCAACCAGCTTGTTTTGCTACCCCAGACAAAGGAGTCAATTGCCCCCAGAACACTTGACTATCACAGCAAAGCTTTTGTGTGTCTTCAGTGACCATTAAAATCCCATTCTCAAATCCCACACAGCTGTTTTCTCTCCCTCTTAAGAAAAAAATAAGAGAAAGCTTTTCTGATGCAAAAGGGAGAGACCAGCAGGATGAGGATTAATGGCAACAAGAGGCCTCAAGGCCCGGCCTCTTTTCAGCACAGTGGCCTTTGAGTATTTCAGGCTATGGACAAACACTATGGTCTCTCTGTGGCTAAGATGGTGAACCTAATAAAAGGGGTCACTCTCTAGCATTTGACTGCTTTCTTAAGGATCATGCTTTGACTTCTGAAGAAGAGCCAAAAGCAGCCCTCACGGATTCCCAGGGTGTCCCGGTCCGCTATGTCCCAGCTCAGAGGCAATGGCACCCCAGGCAGTACTGTGGCCTCAGGATCCTGGTTTGAAGCCCCTTTATATGAGTGCCCCAGGATAACAGAGGGCAGGGCCTCCTTGGGCTGAGAGGCTGATTTTTCATTGTCTGGCCAGGTTCTTGGTGTGTGCTCAGGTTTGATATTTGAAAACATTCTAATAGTTGGGGCAGAGAAATAAGCCTAGCTTGTCGCCTTCCTTGTTTGGTTCCCAAATGCATGCTATGTTCTTTTCATGCCTAGTTAACTGGAGCTGAAATTTTACTTCCTTTAAACTGTCTCTTTTGCCCTCAATTTAAATTTTCCCCCAAAGATTTGCCTTTTGCCCTCTTTTCTAATAATGTTATCAACTATCCTTGGGATTTCATCTGTTGTCCCATGAAGATGCATGTACTCATTCATTCAATAAATGCTTATTGAACACTAATTATGTGTTAAGTACTGTTCTAGGAGCTAGAGATACAGCAGAGAAGATGACAGAAATGGTGAACAAAACGAATTGGGTTCTCACTGTAGCGGAGAAACTGGAAAATTAAGGAGCAAAGGAATAAATATATAACAGAATGTCAAGCAGTGGTATGATAAAGAAAATGAAAACGAGGTAAGGGGCCAAAGAGTGGTAGGGGTAAGGTGTATGTGTATGCTATTTTAGAAGTGTGGTCAAGAAAGGCCTCCCTGAACAGAGACCAGAATGAAATGAGGGAAATACACTTGCAATGGGATTGCCTAATAGCAAGAAGGCCAGTGTAGTATGAAAGTAGTGAAAGGGCAGGGTGATAGGAGATGAATTTTTTTTTTTTTAGACAGAGTTTCGCTTTGTTGCCCAGGCTAGAGTGAGTGCCGTGGCGTCAGCCTAGCTCACAGCAACCTCAAACTCCTGGGCTCAAGTGATCCTCCTGCCTCAGCCTCCCGAGTAGCTGGGACTACAGGCATGCACCACCGTGCCTGGCTAATTTTTTCCATATATATTAGTTGGCCAATTAATTGTTTCTATTTATAGTAGAGACGGGGTCTTGCTCTTGCTCAGGGTGGTTTTGAACTCCTGGCCTCGAGCAATCTGCCCGCCTCAGCCTCCCAGAGTGCTAGGATTACAGGTGTGAGCCACCGCACCTGGCATGGAGATGAATTTTAAAAAGCAAGCAAGGGTCAGATCATGTGGGTGCTTGAAGGCCATG